>VMDR010002443.1:0-91928 GCA_007922815.1 Macrotus californicus
GAAATCAGCTGACAGTCTGATGGGCATTCCTTTGTAGGTTACTGTCTCCTTTTCTCTTGCTGCTTTTAAGATTCTCTCCTTATCTTTCATCTTGGGTAATGTAATTATGATGTGCCTTGGTGTGTTCCTCCTTGGGTCCAACTTCTTTGGGACTCTCTGAGCTTCCTGGACCCCCTGGAAGTCTATTTCCTTTGCCAAAGTATGGAAGTTCTCCTTCATTATTTGTTCAAATAAGTTTTCAATTTCTTTCTCTTCCTCTTCTCATTCTGGCACCCCTATGATTCGGATATTGGAACATTTAAAGACATCCTGGAGGTTCCTAAGCCTCTCCTCGTTTTTTCGAATTCTTGTTTCTCCATTGTGTTCTAGTTGAATGTTTTTTTCTTTCTTCTGGTCCACACCATTGATTTGAGTCCCGTTTTTCTTCCCATCACTGTTGGTTCCCTGTACATTTTTCTTCATTTCCCTTACTGTATCCTTCATTTGTTCATCTAATTTGCGACCAAATTCAACCAAGTCTGTGAGTATCCTGATTACCAGTGTTTTGAACTGTGCATCTGATAAGTTGGCTATCTCTTCATTGCTTAGTTGTATTTTTTCTGGAGGTTTGATCTGTTCTCTCATTTGGGCCATTTTTGTTGTCTTGGAGAGCCTATTACGTAGTAAGGGGCGGAGCCTTAGGTGTTCACCAGGGCGGGGTGGCCACGTTGCTGCGTAGTGACGCTGTTTGTGGGGGAGGGGTCTGAGAGGGAGCAATGGCGGCCGCTCCGCTCCCTGCCGGTTACCAGTCACCCTCCACACTACCCACAGTCCAACGGGGCCCTTCTGGTACTGGCTCCGGTGCTGATCCCCGGTGGGAGGGCTGTGCACGCTCCAGGACCCTGTGGGTCTCTCCAACAAGCTCTCCAGTGAGGCCGGGAGTTTCTTCCGCTGCCGCCACCTCAACCCCCACAGGAGTTTTCAATCAGAGGCTTTGAGGCTTCACCTCCCGGCGCTGGAACTCTGGGTTGCGGGGTCCGTCCCGCTCCCGAGCCTTTCCTCCCCGTTTATCCTCATGAGGGAGTGGGACGCCCGGTCTGCAGCCGTCACTTCTCCCGGCCAGCCGTGCCTTTCCCGGATCCGCCAGCCGCCGCTCCGCCACGAGAGTCCTCTCCGCCCCTCCTACCGGTCTGGATGTATGTTTCTTAATTTCTTGGTTGTCGGACTTCCATACGGTTCGATTTTCTGTCAGTTCTGGTTGTTTTTTCTTTTAAAATTTGTTGTTGTCCTTCTTTTGGTTGTGCAAGGAGGCACAGTGTGTCTACCTACGCCTCCATCTTGGCCGGAAGCTCTATATTTTTCTTTATACCAACCCTTCTCAAGGATATTTGCTTTTGTCAGGAATCCATGAATTTTAAGATAAAAACTCTTGCAATTATATTATGGATCTCCATCAAAAGGTGGAGAACTATTTTGTGGATGGGTTTGAAGGTTTTCCTAATTCCTGGAAACCACACAAGCCAGTCCTCTTGACTTGGAAGGTCAGTTTCCAAGATGGAGCGTCCCATGCAAGATTGCGGGGCATGGCAGATTTTACTCTTGTCTCGGATCACCCCTGCAGAGGTGGTGCATTCACGCAATCTGCCTCTTCCTCTGCGGATGGGAGTGAGGGTTGTGAATGCCTGTCACTACCCCCTCACTGGGGGTGGGGGGCATGAGAGAGAAGAGAAAAGAGGAAAGGAGACCATTCAAGATTGTATAATTTACTGCTCATGTTTGAAAATATCCCATTCCATTATTTTCTAGAACAGCTATTCTGAGGGAAATGCTATAAAGAAATATGTAGTTCCTTTGCATTGGCTATCCCTTTTGACAATATTAAATGACTTAGTCACGTTGTGTGGGAAATAAAACAAGTTGATTCATGATGCTGTGACCCTTTTGTCATGCCGGTTCCTTTTTTTCTGTCCTATATCAAGACTCTGGGCCCTCGGGAAGGGCATCTTTGCAAAGAAGAACCTGAGAGGAACCTGTAAGTAAACTTTCAGAGTGATCTTATTTTTGAAATTGTCTTCTTTCAAGAAAGTTAAATATTAGTAAATTAGAATAAACAATTGAGGCCAGAGGATACTTTAATCCCCCTCCTCTACTTTAGCGGTTTACCTACATGCAGAAATTTCAGAAACTCTTTGTTAATGCTCTCCTGGGGGATGTGAATACCCTCATTTCAGGGAAGATCTTGACATGAATATCCTTTTAATGAACGAGGCAGCTAGTGTAGACTTCAGCTTTTCCCCAGCTGTTGAGAAATTCCTCGCTGTTGGCCAGGCCTGGGGTGGGGGTTTGTGAGGAGAAGGGCTGGCCAGGCCCTGCTGTGGAGAGCAGGATGCAGGATGACAGACTGAATTGTTCCATAAACGCTCTTCTGTTTACCCGGTAGCTTTCATTAATCTTTCCTTTCTTGTGTGAAGGTTGCTTTCACAGAGGAAGGCATTTGCTGGCTTTCCCAAGGCAAGAATGATTAAAACAAAGTTATGAGGGATTCATTCCACCTCAGATGGAGGCCTCTGTGCCGGCTCAAGCTATTTTGGCAGGCTGAGAGAACAGTGTGTTCAGAACCCAATGATAAGCTTGCAAGAGTTTTTACAAAGAGAAAGAAAAAGAGAGAAGGACAAGAGAGGCTTTCGTCTTCTTTTGTCCCTCTTCCAGGCACGGGGCTCCTGTAAAATGCCAACACCCAGAGGCAGCCCTGGGTTCTTCTTTGCTTTATTTCAGAGACTGGGCAGCAGGAACCTTAGAACTGGGCTAGCCCAAGGATGCTGTGGTCTGGAGAAGTGAAGTGACCTGTCCAAGGTCACACAGCCCATCTGGGTGAAGGCAGACTGGACCACCGGTCTCCCTGCCCATGCTCTCTTTCTATTCCACTCTGCCCTTTGTCCAGTTTCCTGTAAAATGAGTTTCCCATCAAGTCCTGAAGACAGTGAGAGAGGCTGATGGGTGCAGACAAGGGGTGCTTGCAGGCGATCCACAGAGCAGGTTGCAGTAGCACCAGGCGAGTAGAGGGGTTGTCCTTCTGGGTTTATTTTCCCCAGGGAGTCTGCAGACTTGTATTTCTGTTTGCTGAGCATAAGTTATTGACTTCTGCATGGGGTGTACAGTCAGAATGAGTTGGTCTCGATTAATGGAAATTTTGGGATGTCAGACAAGGTGAATGCTCCACAGGTGGGGACAGAAGGGAGATTTAGGACGGCTCCCAGGGTCCTCATCTCCAGGTCCTTCCCAGAAGAAAGCCACATTGACTTTTCCTGCACTTGCAGAAGCAGCGAGCCTCTGGGTTTGTCTTGGCCAGCAGCACCGGTGACGTGCATCTTCAATATCCCCCGGCCAGAGGGCTCCCAGGGTGGGCCATCTGTTTAGAGGTTCGATCAGGAGTATTTCACGGCCCCATCTGTGATGGCTGTTAACTGGGCCTTGCATGTGGAGCAAGGATGTGTTCTTTGCACCCTGAGAGTTGACCTGTGCTCAAAGCGCGGTGCTCAGGAATGGTGGTCTCCTTACCTCCCTAACAAAGAGTCTGGACAAGGGGCTTTGGGGGTGGACGTGATGGCTGGGAGCCTCTGCACTCCATGCCAGGGCTTTTGTTGCTGCCACTGACATTTAATATCCCCACCCCCCACCCCCAGGGAACATGCTTGAAGCCACTGTGTACACACCCCGCAGCTGGTGTCTGCTGGCATGTGCAGGCTTGATGGAGAAGCTTGGCCACTCTGTTTCCCGTGGCAACAGCTTAGATCTGCATGAAAGCAGATAAGTGTGGGCTCAGGCTGGATACACAGACTGCGAGGTTCTGCGTGGCTCCTGGCTTGGACCAGGACTCCTCATCGCCAGCCCTGTTCCTTTCCTTGTTCCCTCCCACTCAGCCACACAAAAAGTGCTTTACCCCCCGGGAAGGGGAGAAGGGGCTTAGCTTATGATACTGCCCTGTGGACTCCAGCCGTGGTTCCCCGGACTGGGACTTGGTAAAAAGTGCAGATTAGGAATCAAGGCAGGAAAGTGCCAATTACTCTTGGGACATGCTTTTGGTAGAAGCAAGAAGCAGGTCCTTGATCCAGGGGAGACAAGGGTGTTGAGTCAGGCAGTAAACGTTAATGATAATGGAGGCAAAATAAAGAGAAATTGCAGGTTAAAGGGATCAGGTTAGTCTTTAAGAAGCTGCTGGAACAAGCAATGGAGAGGGAGGGAGGGGCCTGATCCTGTAGCACAAGGGAAGGGAATAAAATAGAGTTAGAGCTCTTTGGGCAAAAATAAATATTTCCAAGGCATACAGAAAAACCTTTATGTATGCGACTGAAAACTGACCTGCAGCATGATTTTAAAAATGTCCCAGGGGATCAAAAGAGGGAGTGGTAATTCAGATAAGCAGAGAGGAGGAACAAGGTGGGGAGGGAAGAGGAGCAGGGACAAGAGGAGGAAGTAACGTGGGGGTTCCCCAAAGACCCAGGGTTGCAAACCGGCCACCAGTGGACAAACTCAGCCAGAGTGTTTAAAAATAGTTTGAGCCTACCTTTAAAAAAAAAAAATCAAGTGTCACCTAAAGAAATCTAGATTTCTGGCTTCTCTTAAAAAAAAAAAAAGAAAATCAGAAAACCTGGCAACTATACAACCCTGTCTCTGTACAGCCTAGAAGAATATTTGCTGGTTGGGGGCTGCCACTCTTGGAGCTTAAATTGGGGCACAGGCTCTCCATTGCCCATCGCCTCATGCTATTCAGCCCCCCAAAGTATCTCCTGATTTCCTTCACCCTTTAAGGTGTCTGTGTGGCCCCTATGGGCATCTGAAATGCTGAGTGCTGCTTGCACTGCTCTGATTTTCCAGCACAGGAAGAGCCCCGACCTTGACCCTCAGCTCAACAGAGTTGGGGCCAACACTGAACGAATGCACCTCTCATCCCCTGACCCCGGGACAGATGGCCGAGTTAGAAGGAGGGTTCTGCAGCCTGGACCTCAGACCAGGATGGGCCTGACGCCAGGATGGGGACCTGCAGTCAGCTCTAGAGGGTTCAGTGATGGTGCTGGCAGAAGAGGTGGAGGACACCAGAGCAGATCACAATGAAAGGAGAGCTTATACCTGCTCTGTTGAATCCATATTTCAGGATGCATGCACGATTGGGATTCTGGGGATGTATTTCAACACACTTAGGAGCTATTCTTTGAAGATCATGTTAAAGAGGGTCTGAGAAGCTGCCCGTTTGAACCCTCCACATCACTTAAACATGGGTTAGAATCCTGGCTCTTCCACTTATTCTGTGTGACCTTAGGCAAGTTACTTAACCTCTCAGAGGCTTACTTTCCATATCTACAATGTTTAGATATAACACAGAGCTGCTGTGAAGGTAAAAAATGATGTGTATCAGATGCCAAAACAGTGGTCACTTAGTTAACAACTTGATAACCATTATCATTACTATTTAGCTAATGGTTGTTCACTTCTCTAATTATTTGACTGTGGCATCTGAAGGCACATTTGGTATGCAGGAACTGGAGATCCATTTAGCTCAGGGACCCTGCTAAGGATTTTTAACCCTTTTGGTACGTGTGCCGGCTATATCTGGCGCCCATACAATGGCTCACAATGGCTCACCTCGTTCAGCAGGAGTGTCGCGGTGGAAAGAGCGCTCGTACTGAAAGGGTTAAATGAGGTTCATGAAAGTCAGAGATGAAGTGTGGCTGTGTTGGGTCACTGAGTGGTGGGGAACTGAGGGTTCACTCCCAGCTCTGCCTCCAACGCCAGGCTGGCTCAGTGAGTCCCTTAGCCTCTGTGGATTTTCACTTGCTCTTCTGGGAAAACCAGCCAGCTAGCTATTAGTCATCTAGAGCTGTACCGCTCTATACGTGGACACCAGCCACAGGTGACTACTTAAATGTAAATAATTAAAACTAATGAAAGTTAAAAATTCAACTCCTGAGTTGCACTAGCCCTATTTCAAGTGCAAGTGGTCAGTCGTCACATGAGGTTAGTGCCAACCCTATCGGTCAGCACAGATGTGGAACACTTCCATCATTGCCGGAAGTGCTGTCAGACAGTGCTGACCACCAGAGCTTGCTACCCATCCTGGTCCTCGGAGGAGTGGCATTAGCCCCATCTGGCAACTCATTAGAAACGCAAAATTTCAGATGCCTCTCTTAGACCTTCGGAATCAAAATTGGCATTTCAACGGGATTCCCCCAGCAATTGCGTACTCAAGTTGAAGAAGCTCTGATCACTAAGATTTCTTCTAGCTCTAAAAACAAAATTTAGGAATCTGGGTATCTGCTTGGAAAAGTCTTTGAGAAAGAAATAAACAACTGTCTTGCCCAAACCCTGATTCACTGATGTGCAGAGGATGAAGGCATGGGGCTGAAGAAAGATGGAGAAAGCTAAAGATCAGCAGGGTGACTGCCCCTCCACAGGAGCAAGAAGAAAGAAACCGGCAGACATCTAAAGGCAAAGCATCAGCGCTGGGGAGGCGCACCAGTCAGCTGCTGTCCCTAAGCCTCTCATCAGCTGGGGGCATTTGATCCTTGCCTAATGACCTTCAGAGAGGAAAAGTTCTCAATTTTCTGTGGCAGCAAGTGGCTTGCATTTACTGGACACCGTTTTCTCCAGGGCGTGTTAAGGTGCTCGCTAAAGCTCTGCTCATTAAACCTCAGCAGGAAGAAGTGCAGACAGGTCTTTCATTCAAGTAGGAAAAATGAAAAACAAATTGGAGAAGAAATCAAGGCCACATTCGACAGGGACAGGAAGGGCAGACTGGAACACCAATGACTGTGCCCGATGCTCTCCTCTGTGGCTTGAGCCAGGAGAGACTGCGCTCAGTCCTCTCACCACAGAACGTTTTGGTGAATTTTGGTGATGTGTGGTTTCCAGCACAAAAACAAAGGGGATAATATTAGAACTGTTGCTTGTTAAGAAAACATGCGCCTCTTACAGGACAAAATTGCAGTCATAGATCTTATTTAATTGATATTAGATTTTATTGCTGAATGTTAAAACTTTAATGTGTCCATAAATCTGTTTCTTACTTTCAGAGAAATATCTGTATTAAGAACACAATGTACAAGAGAAGGAAAAAAATGAATCCAACATGTACATTATTAATTTTTTAGGGAGGAAGCAAAATGGTACCTCATAAAAGAGAATAGAAAAAAATTAAAAAGCTGAGATTTCTGATTTGCTTTGGAGATAAATCTGATGATTTGAGACATACCCTGACAGCATCAACTATTGTGTTGCAGGAGAACACGTGAGCAGATAGAAGTGGGTTTGGGATATGCAGGTGGTTCTTGAACAGTCACTGGCAGACAGTGGGATGTGTTTCCAGCAGATGCACAGTGAGCTGAGCATCCTGTCCCATATCCGAGCCATAGAATCTGGGTACAACGCAGGGGACAGGGAGCTGGCTGGGAGTCAGAGACACCTGGTCTGAATCCCACTGTGCCACCCACTCTCTTGTGCCATCACTGACGCAGTTCAGTGAGCACTCTGAGCCTTGGTGTCCCCTGTGTGAAATCTAAAGAGCACCTGTCTCCAGAGGCTGCAGGGAGATGCTTTAGGTAAAGTGCCTAGGACACAATAGGCAATTGATACCTACTAGTGTGTGAATTAATCAAATAATGGTTTGAGGTCAAATCCAAAGCCATGAAAAAGGAAGCAAACAGGGACACACCTAGGAGGAGATGCAGCACCTCCCGACCTGCTCTGGTGCTGGCTGTCCAGCTCCCTGCCCCCTGCTCACCGCTGAGGGCTTGAGTCCTCCTGCACGTGCAGAGAAGCAGGTCTTATGTGGGTTGGCAATGCTGGGGGAGGGTCCAGAGCACAGGGGCCCATCGGCGAGTTCCAGGGTCAGAGCGGTCTGGGAGTTGGGTAGGTGCACAGGAGCACTGCCAACCTTCAAACGAACATCCAATTCTGAAAGGAAGCAAGCTTGCAGGAGGAAAAAGAGCTGCATGCTTTTGCTGGCCCCCATTCTAATGACCGCTCCAATTCCCTTTGCTCCTGACAAAGTAAGAACGTTCCCTTGGAGCATCTTGAATCTCTGATAAGGCCAGTCCCGCATGGTAATGACTTTTCTTCAACATTTAATTTCTCCCCATATCTCTCGTAGGTGCTGAGCATTTCCATTCAGATTACATGACAGGAGCAATAAGCCCTCTATATTATGGCTGGAGGAATTTCCACCAGTTTGTTCCTAACCTGCCTGTTTCCTCATCTCATTTCTGCGCTTCATTAACTACATTTTCCCTGAATACAGTCAGAGAATCCTTTCCTCACCCCAGGTTTCTCAGCTCACACCCTCTAGCCCATGCCTGGACATCCTGCTCCCTGGGAGTAAGTCACTGGCTCGGACGGTATTGAGATGCTCCATAAATCCAGCCCCATCATATTTGATGTCAGAAGACATTTATTTGAGAGTGTTTGAAAATTGATCAATGTCTTCACTGAAATCCCATACATATGGTATAATGCTCATTAGATATTTTCATGTCAATCAAGAAAGAAACCTCTCAAATTGATATTATATTCTTCCAAATGAACCCAAGTTCATCACAGACCTAAATCTGCGTGACTGACAGGGTGGTAGCAGCCCCATAGCATCTGTATTTTAATTATGCCAGATTTGGAGAAAAAGAAAAGCTAATTAACTCAGTGAAAAAATATTCTTGTTCCCCTTGTAACAATCTCAGGAAAGAACTGCACTTGGGGTGGGAGCAGGAGAGGAAAGACCTGATTGTTACAGAGCAGAGATACAGTGGCCTCGAGCCAAAGCCATGTTTAAGTTTGAATGCCCTGCTACGCTTTCTGGTCTATAAAATTGAGCACAAGAAAATAGATGACTATCAAAGAGTGATCTTACATAATAATGCTGTTCATTGAAATTCCAGCCTATCCATCAGCCTAGGGTTTGTTTCAACCTTTAAGAACCACAATATAGTTTTGCTGCTCTTACCAAGGAACAACTGCTGGCTAACAAAGCAGCACAGAATTCTGTGGCTTAAAATAAATAAACATTTGTTATTCAACAAGTATCTGTGATCAGCTGTTGGGCTGGCAAAGGACTGGCTGGTCGAGGATGGTCTCTTTACAATCTGGCAGTTAGCTGGCTGTTGGCTGAGTTGATGCAATAGACTGGTTATGTGTCCCTTGTTATCCAGCAGCCCAATCTGTATATGACAGGTTGAATAATGCCCACCCCAAGGAGGCCCATGTCTGAATGTCCAGAATCTGTGAAAATGTTACCCTTTATGCTAAAAGGTACTGTATATATGTGCTTAAGGATCTTGAGATGGGAGATTTTCCTGGATTATCAAGGGTCTTTATGAGAAGGAGATAGGAGGATTAGAGTCATAGAGAAAAGATACAGGGATGGAAGCAGAGGTCAGAGACAAAAGAAGATGCAACATTGGTAGCTTCCAGATGGAGGAGAGCACATACGGCCAGGAATGCAGGGAGTCTCTAGGAGGTGGGAAAGGCAACGAAATGGATTTCCCCAGAGCCTCCAGAAGGAGCGCAGCACTCCGGACTCATTTTATTTTATTTGTATACATTTATTTTTTTGTAATTTAAAACTTTAAAAAATATTTTATTGATTATGCCATTACAGTTGTCCCTAAATCTTTCCCTTTGACCCTCCCTCCCCACAGCAACTGCCACTCCCTCAGGCAAACCAAACCCCATGCCATTGTTCATGTCCATGGGTCATGTGTATAAGTTCTTTGGCTTCTCCATTTCCTATACTGTGCTTTACACCCCCATGGCTATTCTGTAACTACCTATTCATACTTCTTAATTCCCTCACCTCTTCACTCATTCCCCCACATCCCCCTCCCATCTGGCAACCATCAAAATGATCTCCGTATCCATGATTCTGCCTTTGTTCTTATTTGCTTAGTTTGTTTTTTACATTCAATTGTTGATAGATACATATTTTGCCATTTTATTGTTCATAGTTTTGATCTTCTTTTTCTTTAAAAGGTCCCTTTAACATTTCACATAATAATGGTTTGGTGATAATGAACTAATTTAGTTTTTTCTTGTCTAAGAAGCTCTTTATCTGCCCTTTGATTCTAAATGATAGCTTTGCTGGGTAGAGCAATCTTGGCTGTAGGTCCCTGCTTTTCATGACTTGGAATATTTCTTGCCAATTCCTTCTAGCCTGCAAAGTTTCTTTTGAGAAATCAGCTGATAGTCTTATGGGAACTCCCCTGTAGGTAACTAACTGCTTTTCTCTTGTTGCTTTTAAGATTCTCTCTTTATCTTTAACCTTTGGCGTTTTAATTATGATGTGTCTTGGAGTGGGCCTCTTTGCATCCATCTTGTTTAGGACTCTGTGCTTCCTGGACGTGTATGTCTATTTCCATCACTAAATTAGGGAAGTTTTCTTTCAATATTTTTCAAATAGATTTCCAATTTCTTCCTCTTTTTCTTTTTTTTCTGGAACTCCTATGATGTGAATGTTTAACCTTTTGAAGTTGTCCCAGAGGCTGCTTACACTATCATAATTTTTTTTTATACTTTCTTCTTATTTTTCTGATTGGTTGTTTTCTGCTTCCTTATGTCCCAAATCATTGATTTGATTCTTGGCTTCATTTACTCTACTATTGTTTCCCTATAGATTGTTCTTTATTTCAATTAGTGTATCCTTCACTTCTGACTGGATCATTCCTAGGCTGTTGATATCCTTACTAAGTTCATTGAGCATCCTTGTAACCAGTGTTTTGAACTCTGCATCTGATAGATTGCTTGTCTCCATTTTGTTTAGTTATTTTTCTGGTATTTTGATCTGTTCTTTCATTTGGGCCATGTTTCTTTATCTCCTCATTTTGGCAGCCTCCCTGTGTTTGTTTCCATATATTAGATAGAGCTGCTATGACTCCTTGTCTTAGTAGCATGGCCTACTAAGTAGGTGTCCTATAGGGTCCAGTGGCACTGCCTCCTCTATCACCCAACCTGGGTACTCAAGGTGCCCCCATTGTGTAGGCTGAGACACCTTCCTCTTGTAGTTGAGACTTGATTGCTCTTGGCAGGTCAATGGGAGGAATTTACCCCAACTAGTTAGCAGCAAGGTCTGACTGTGACCAACTTTCACCCTCCATTGAAGATCAGCTGTGTAGGGACAGGATGGTGATGCTCCTACATAGTCTGTATCTATCCACTGGATGCATATGCCCTGGGGTTTTCCAGGTAGTGCAGGCCAAGGTAAGCCCCCACCTGTGTTCTGCTGGGGGGGCCACCCTTGCTGAGCTATAAAGGAATCTGAGATGTGCTGGATTTGGAGTTACCCAGGCGAAGCCAAGTGGTGAATCTAGGCTGGCTGCTGGTAGTGCCAGACCTGGGGCCACTTAGCAAGAGGTACGGGGGCTGGGGACTCACTGAGGCCAGCTATTATTCATTTGAGAGGATTTAGGAAGTTGAGAACCATGAGACAAGACCAGCCATTCATGTAGAAGAGTCCCTATTAACAGCTTGGGTGGGCTGTTAGGTTGGGTGGGACAGAGCTTTAAGGGATCTCCAGGGCAGGACAAACAGTGCTAGTCAGGTTGATGGATCTCAGATATGGCATCCATCTGCCAGCTCTGTGGCTCTGTGGGAGAGAGTTTAGAAAAGGAACAATGACCTCTGCCCACCTCTCTTTCTGGGGAAAAACTGTCCTCTAGCTCCCGCCTTCATGCCAGACATTTCAGTTCCCTCCTGTATGTCACTGTGCCTTTCAAGCTGCTACCCTGGTGCTGGGGCTCAGAGGGAGTGAGTCTGAGTAAGTCCATTTGTGGGTTCTTTACAAGGAACTGCTTGGGACTCCACAAGTTTCTTCCACCAACTCCATCCCTGCTGGATTTTGCAGTCAGAAGTTATGGGGAGTTATCTTCCTGGCACTGGAACCCTGGGCTGGAGCACATGGTGTAGAGCTGGGACTCCTCGCTCCTGAAATATCCCCCCTGAATTTTACTCACCACACATGAATGTGGGACTAGCTGGTTCCACGTCCCTGCCCCTCCTACCGGTATGGATGGATGTATTTTTTTAACCCTTTGGTTGTCAGACTTCCATTCAACTTGATTTCTGATGGTTCTGAGTGATGGCTGTTCTATATTTTAGTTGTAATTCTGATGTGGTTGTGTGAGGAGGTGAGTTATGTTTATCTATGTCACCATCTTGACCAGAAGTCTGGACCCATTTTAGACTTCTGTCTTCCAGAACTATGAGAGAATAATATGTGTTCCTATAAGCCACTAAGTTTATGGTAATTTTCACAGCAGCGACAGAAGACTAATACACCTGAACTTGCTAAAAAGTTAGTAGCAGGTTCCCAGAGAAGGGCAAGAGTGAATCATAGATTCAGGATTAGCACACTGTCACTTCTGTCACATTCTATTGGCCAAAGATATCACAAGTTCATTCCAAACTCAAGGGTTGGAGAAATAGACCCTGCCACTGGATGGATTCTATTTCTCTCACTTCTTGATGGGAGAAGGTAGTAAGTCACATTGCAAATGGGTGCAGGAACCAACAAGGGTAGTTGTAATGAATCTACCACCATGCTCTTTACAAAATGACAGGGGACGTTGAAAAGCAGAATCTGACCCTGGTCTCTTTCTCATTTTCAGAGCCACAGGGAGCATGGGGGTCTGGAACTCAGGCAGCAATATCTTCCTAAGTCTTTGGGGAATATATGTGTCTCCAAGAAGCCCTGGATGGATGGACTTTATTCAACATTTGGGAGTTTGCTGTTTTGTTGCTTTCATTTCAGTGGGTCTCCTCTCAGTGGCCTTCTCCTGGTTTCTGTCCTCATCTGTTGTCTTCACCGCCTCCTGGGTGATCACGTGTGTTCTGCTGTACTGCTCCAAGCATGTGAGATGTTTCATTCTCCTCCTCTTCCTCTCCTGTGGCCTGCGCGAAGGCAGGAATGCTTTGATCGCAGCTGGCACAGGGACAGTCATCTTTGGACATGTGGAAAATATCTTTCACAACTTTAAGGGTCTGTTGGACAGTATGACTTGCAACCTAAGGGCAAAGAGCTTTTCCATACATTTGCCACTTTTGAGAAGGTATATTGAAGCAATTCAGTGGATTTACAGCCTTACCACTCACCTGAGTCTATTTGATGATCTTGTTTCTTGGAACCAGACTCTGGCAGTCTCTCTTTTCAGTCCCAGCCAATCCCTGGAGGCACAGCTAAATGACACTAAAGGTGAAGTCTTGGGGGTCTTGTACAAGATGGTGACCACGACAGAGATACTGTCCTCCCTGGGACAACAGCTACTTGCCCTTGCAGGGCTTTTGCTGGTGCTACTTGGCACTGGCCTTTTCATGAAGCGATTTCTGGACCCTCATGGTTGG
The DNA here is from genome assembly GCA_007922815.1 of Macrotus californicus. Lineage (NCBI taxonomy): Eukaryota > Metazoa > Chordata > Mammalia > Chiroptera > Phyllostomidae > Macrotus > Macrotus californicus. Next base: position 13,354 of record VMDR010002443.1, read on the forward strand.
AAGTTTGAAAACATCTACATCACCAGGCAGTTTGTTCAGTTTGACGAAAGGGAGAGGCACCAGCAGAGACCCTGTGTCCTCCCGTTGAATAAGAAGGAAAGGAAGAAGTACGTGGTCATCCCATCTTTTCGGCTGACTCCTAAAGAAAGGAAGAACCTGGGGCTGTTTTTCCTCCCCATACTTACTCATCTCTATATTTGGGTGCTGTTTGCAGCCATCGATTTTCTGCTGTATTGGCTCATTTTCTCAGTGAGCAGACATTTTCAAAGCTTGCCAGCGCTGGAGGTTCACTTGAAACTGCACAGGGAGGTAGGCACCCACAGGCACTTGTCAGGGTGTATCTTGGCTGTTACTGGTCTCTTTGCAAAAGATCATGGACCTCCCAAGTCAGATCAGTGTCTTATCACCTTGGACCTCTAGTGCCTGGCATGGTTCCTCCCACGTGCAGGAGCCCATCAGATATTGGCTAAACTGAAGTCCCTATGTTAGAGGATATCATTCTAAAAACTTTTGTCACTGTGTTAGCTTCCTGTGGCTGCGGCAACACATTACCATAAAGTGTGTGGCTTAAAACAATAGAAACTTATTCTCTAATACTTCTGGGATCAAGGAGTCTGAAATCAGTGTTGCTAGGAGGACATCAAGGTGGTATTGGCAGACACACACTCCCTTCGGACTCCAAGGAAGAATCCACCCTTCGCTTCTTCCAGCTTCTGGTGGCTGTTGGCATTCCTTGGCTTGTGGCTATACCACCCCATCTTTGCTTCTGTCTTCACATTTACTTCTCACCACTGAACGTAAAATCTCTCTCTGTCTCCCTCTTAAAGGATGCACGTGATTGCGGTGGGGCTCACCAGGATAATCATTTCTCCACTTCAAGGTCCTTAACTAAATCACATCTGCAAAGTCCTTTCCCCCCCAAATAAAACCACATTCACAGATTTGGGGATTAGAATTTTATACTGTTGGGGGCCCATCTTTCAGTCTCCTACAGTCAACAGACACTGAAATGTGGGACTAGGGTCTCTGAGGGGGAACATGAAGTTGATTCTCAAGCAAGGGTGCCTGGCGTGAGACCTCAAAGGCCAGATTCAGGGCCTGACTTCCTCTTTCCCCAGACCCGTTATGCAAGTAGGCTGTGAGCACCTTCTCTGAATGAGAAGTTTTTCTGCAGTCTTGAGTCCTTCTCAAACAGGAAGGATCCTAATGCATCAGCAGAGTGTTTAAGAGGACAGTGTTTGAAAAAGGGCTCCTACGTAACCCAAAAATACAGCTGCTGCTGGTGCCGTGAGAAAACGGAGCCGGCTACACTTTTGTTTTTTAGACAGCTTAGGTCAGTGCTTTCAACCTTAAGTTTGTTAAGAATCTCCTGGGGTGAATGCAGAGCCTTAGGCCTCAATTGACAGAGATTTTGTTTTAAACGAGGGAGCACTTTTAGTAAGCACTTCATTCATTTCAAAGCAGATGGTCCATAGACCACACATGGAAAAATTCAGGTTCCTCAGGTACTGGAAAGCAAAGACCTTGTAAACCAGGGGCTCTGGCACAGTGTCTTCCCTGGGAGCCGAACAAGCAAACAAGCAAACCAGGCCAAGGATTCAGCCTGGCCCCCCAGATCTAACCAGACTGGGGTGAGGCCTGGATGAGGGGTTCATAAAAACTCTGGAGTAATTCTCATGTGCAGCCAAGATTGAGAACCACTGTTCTAAACCCACCACCCAAAGAATGGCACCATCAGACAGAGCCACCAAAATCTTCATAGCCAAGACAGTCTGACTCCCTGAGCTTGTGCCTCCTGAGTCTTGGGGCGTCTTTGTCCTCTCTATTCTCACTCCTCTCAGCAACTCCTCTGTTGTGTTCCAACAGAGAAGGCTGTGGTCCTCTGCACCCTGTCTCTTTGCTTTTCCTTTCACCCCTGTAGGAACTTGTGATTATTATCCCCTATAATCACAAGTTCAGGATCTGGACAGCGTCAGATACTTGTCCTTTTTTTTTTTTTTTGTCACCCAGAAATTGTGAAACTGAGCTAGGTGGGACATGCACGTGTGCATGTATGTGCTGTGTGTGTGTGTCCACATGTTTGTATAGTGTGTGTGTGTGCATGACAGAGAGACAGAGAGAGAGAGAGAGAGTCATTCAAAAGCGTGGAGAGCGCTAGCCCAGACAGCTGTTCTTCACGTCTGATTTCCCTTCTCTTTATCAAGCACCATAGCTTGTGCTGGGTGCGGTGGAAATCTCGGAAGGGATTGCCAGCAAATCTTCCTCTGAAGCCCCACTTTCCACATCTCTCTTTATCTCTGGGCTGGGATCCTCCTGCCGCATCCATACTTTGCCGCCCCTTTTCTTCTGGCTCAGCAGGTCCATCCAGGCTGCTGCCCCTCCTGCCCCTGGGCTGCCTCTCCGAGTTGATTACTCTGAGCCCTCTGTGTCCCCTGAAGAATTTAGTTAATTACAAGAACCCTGTTGCTGTAGGTATCTGGAGCAGAGTGGATAATGTTGTGCTTCATATGAAAGTCAAACAAGACTTTCAGACAGGCTTGATCCCGGGGGCGGGGGTTGGGGGGAGGGGGTGACTAGTTAAAGGGCCTCTGTCCTCCCATGTCCCTCCATTCACCTCACCTCCTATTTCTATTTTTGGTCTCCCCTTCTCCTTCTTTCTCTCTTTGCTTCTCTCTCATTTATTTCTCTCAGTCAACATTCATACCTGTTTGGTGAGTTCTCAACATTTTAGACACAAGGGAAAAAATGTTAAGTTCTGCCTTTGAAAAAAGGCCCAGAAGCTTTCTGATGGCAACATCCTCACAAATAAATTTTGGGGCTTTGGGTCCTGGGGGTGCAAAGATGTCTGCATCTGGATGGCTGTCATGGAGGGGCTCAGGCCTGGAGGGGGAGGCCACCCCGTCCTCTCACAGGGACAGCAGGACAGTGGGCACAGGAACAGATGTGAGGCCGAGGTGGCTGAGGGAGCTCCCCTCAGAATCTCTCCAGTGGGGCCTGGGACGCAGTGCCACCAGCAGTGTCCCTGCAACCGGCAGTGCTGTCCCCTTACTCCAGGATGCCCTTGGAGGCTCCTGGTTTCTCCACCACTGCAGATTTGCAAAGGAGAAGTCAGCAGGAAGAGAGATCTCAGCTCAAGGTTTTGCCAATGTATCTCTCCTACTTTCACACAATTTTAACTTAAAAAGAATGATGGGAAATGACCCGAACTGAGCTCACTGGATGGGTTGGCATTGTGAGAAAAAAGAGCCATAGTTGCTACTCATTGAGCACCTACTATGTGCATAGCATTTGTCTAGATTAACTTTCTGGGACTGTCTGATGCCTGAGCAGGTTCTCTGTCCATTACTTAGCACTGTCTTGGCAAACTGTTTACTTAAAAGAGGTAAACACATTTTAAAACATCAGGGTACCATTTAGTATATTGCTCTGGATTTAGAGAGAGTTCATTTGTCTTCCACATTACCCTCCACCAGCCCTGTACAAAAATATTGACTCAGTCTTTATGGAGCCCTGAGTCCCAACCGCACAATCCCCGGTTAGATTCCTACACTAAATAACCTCTCCCCAGACTGAACACCCGCTGCTTTCTTATTGCAGGATTTCTCATCACTGACTCAATCGATGTGTTTCTTTCTTCAGTACTATTAAAAAGAGTGCATGCCTTTGCTCTGGGGATAGAAATCTCTCTATTTAATTGTAGGCAAACTATCTTAATAAGAGGAGAGGCCACATGAATGCCTTTCATTGCTTAGCCACAGTGCTGGGGAAATTACAGATTTCCCTGCACTTTTGTAGAGAGGTCCCTGGTTTGGGATTGTAGGTTCTACATAGGTATCAGGGTAGATCCCAGGTGCTTGGTGTTCTCTGGGTGAGGTGGGGTTCTTTTTGAAAAGCCCTGGCCCCAGGACGCTGGGGTACAGCGGTGATAATAACTTACTAACGACTCCAGTCTATAAGGTTAATGCTCCATCCCAAAGGTGTTTAATTTACCCTGGGAGTAGTTTATTCATGGGCAGGATCTGGTCCATTAATTCCTGTTTTACCAAATTAGAAAACAAATCCAATGAGAGATTAAATGACTTTCTCAGGTCAAGGAAAAGAAAGCTGAATCAGCACACACCTCTCTTGTCGGTGGCTTGGCTGGGTGGCTGAATGTCATCTTCTGCCCTCTGCATCAGTTTGCTGAAAGCAACTAATTCGTTCCCTTGCATACAGGCAAGAAAGAGTGCACCCTTCTGGAGCGTCCAAGAGATAAGAAAATGTCCTATTCTGAGATCTTTAAAAATAGGATTTTAGAGCCGCCTTTCGGAAATACTATTCTTAGTATTCTGGCACTAAGAATAACCCCCCTCCCCACCAGCTCTAGAATGTTGACTTAGAACGTAATGTGATGCCCCTATATTCTTGTGACTCGGTGGTCTCATGGGGAGGGTATGACTGGACCTTAAGGGGCTATGCTCCAAAAGTCTTTGCTCCCATTTGAGTTAAAACCATCTTTCATTAGTCCCCCATGGCCTAGAATATAGAAACAGGTGCTCCATAAAAATGGGTTATGTGGTCAAATTTGTTATGATAACAGCTGGCCGACATTAACAGATTTCTCTGCCTTCTCAGAGCCTTCAGAGGTCTCACGGGCACCGTGGCTCTCCAAAGAACGGACACGTAGACAAAGTTATTTGATATCCTTTTCAAGGAAACCTAAATTTCCACAAACCCACTTCAGAGAACACTGCAGCAGATACAGATACGGCTCTCCTCTTGGCCTCCACTCCAATCACAGAGCACAGAAGGAGCCGCGGCAGCTCCTGCTGCCCAAGCCCCCTGCCCGTTTTAAGACAAATGATAGCATTTGTCTTAAAGATGAGGAATGAGTATGAAATGGCATGGGTCTTGACGATTTTATTCTTTTATTTTAGGAACAAGGAACTCAAAACATCATCCATGATTCCTCTTTTAATATATCTTTGTTTGAACCCAGCTGCATCCCCAAACCAAAGCTCCTTCTGTCTAAGACTTGGATGCCTCTCAGTATTATTCTTGTGATACTAGTGATGCTAGGACTGTTGTCCTCCTTCCTGATGCAACTTAAAATCCTGGTGTCAGCATCTTTCTACCCGAGTGTGCAGGGGGAACGCATCCAATACCTGCACGCGAAGCTGCTAAAGAAAAGGTCAAAGCAGCCAGTAAGAGAAGTAAAAAGGCAGCTGAACCTGTACTTTACAAAGGTAAGGCCGAGATGCGGGTATAACTTGTAATTAAGGAAAATTTGAGTTTGAAGGGCAAAATGGAATTTCAAAGCATTCTTCAACTTCACATTAGGGTTATATTTTCCACAATAGACGGGACGCTGATATAGACGGGGAATTAACAGAAAACCATGGCCCAGACTCCTAGCTTTGTGATTTGAAGTGTTCTAGAGCAGGGGTGTCAAACTCATTTTCACTGGGGGCCACGTCAGCCTCGCAGTTGCCTTCAAAGGGCCAAAATAATTTTTGGACTGTATAAATATAACTACTTCTTAACAGTTAAGGAGTTGAAATTACATTTGGCCCCTTGAAGGCAACTGCGAGGCTGACGTGGCCCCCAGTGAAAATGAGCCTGACACCCCTGGTCTAGAGGACTCTACAAGATCGTCCAAACAAGGATTGCAAGTGAGTATGTTTAGTCATATTATAGACAGACTACTGGGAAGGCCCTTTGCAATGAATAAGGAATTACTTTACCAGGTTAAAGATAAATAAATAACACAGAGAGAAGTATCTACTATAGCTTGGTAAACTCCAAAGAATTTGCTCATTCTTCAGCATTAAAGTATATATATGATACCTATATCACGATATATATATATATATATATGATATATATGTATGTTTATGTACCTATATGGTAATAATGACTTTCATACATATAAAATAAATGCTTGTCAAAGATTTTATTTGACTTATTTTTTTTAAATTTCATTTATTTCTTTTTTTAGAGAAAGGGGGTGGGAGAAAGAGAAGGAGAGGAACATCAATGTGTGGTTGCCTCTAGCACGCCCCCTACTGGGGACCTGGCCCATAAACCAGGCATGTGCCCTGACTGGGGATCGAACCGGTGACCCTTTGGTTCACAGGCTAGCACTCAATCCACTGAGCCATGCCAGCCAGGGCTATTGGACTTATTAATGAAAGAGAAAACAGTAAAAAATTTCAACCAGTTCAAAGAGCAACTCAAAGTACACATACACACAGGCCATTAGGAATACCAAAATTAATTTGCTTCATAGATCCAAAACGGACTTCTTCTGGAAGGGCGGATAAGGGTCAATTGTACTCTGCAGGGTAAAATTTATTTGCAGGTGCCCGGACAAGAATCCTTTTGTTGTTGCTATCTGCCGTCTGCAATGCGCACTATTGGAAAACAGCTCACAGGCAAAGAAAGAGCAAGATAACCCGCAAGGATGACTGTTTTCTGGTCATTTCAAAGTCTTCTGCAATTTTTCCTGACACCAGCAGCCCCACGGTGAGAAGTTTATGTCGGAGGCATTTGAAATGGCGCTGATGCTCTTTCATCCACCTTTCTGTCTCTTCAGATTCATTTCTGGCTTCCAGTCCTGAAAGTGATTAGAAAGAAGCAAGTGGACACTGCAGGTGACGACAATCCATGAGAGACCCCCACGCAGTGCCGCAGCCACCCTTCACCAGCCGTTCTCCAGGTCCGCTGAGGGTGGTCCCTATCCATGCCCAGTGTCAGACGACTAACTATATTGCGTGGTCCTCCGGGACTGAGTTTGTGGCCAAACCGCTTTTCTTCGTAAGGGCCAAAGGGCTAGCAGGTAAACGGTTATGTTATCTGTCTTCCAAGTGAGGGACATGATCTAGCCAGTGTCACAATGTAACAGCACTATAACCAGGTCCTTTGAGGATACGTCTCAGGAAGGAGTAACAGTTAAAGAAGAAAACACAACAATTAGAAAAAAACTGACATCTCTCCTGCAGGCTCACAAGCAAATGCCAAGGAGAGCGTGCGTGCATAGTGCCAGCAAAATGTCTCTAGCCTTTCGTCCCTTCTCTGCCCTTCTCAGTGTCTTTCATGGCTGTTTCTGACCCCACAACCGTCTCTGCCCTCCCCCCTTATCTAAGAACTGTTTCCCAAACCCATCTCCGGCAGCTTCTATTTTCTTCTCCCCACCACTTCTGGTCCTGTCCCCTCCTTTTCTGGATCTCTCTGTTTTCGTCTCCTACCAAACCTTCTAGCCACAGTGATTTAGGGACCACATTTATCAGAATGATAGGGAATGTCTGTTAACATGCGCATTTTAGGCCTTTTTTCCCCACCGTATCAATGTGTGCTCTATGGTTCAGGGGCCTCCTTCCCCTGTACTCGGAACACCCAGGAAGGAGAAAAACCTCCTTGAATGCTGGTTTTATTATCTTTAAAGTCCAAGAATGGATAAGAAATAAAGAAACATTATTTATTTTCTTTTTAACTTTTATTTTGAAAAATATTCAAACTTACGAAAAGGCTTCAGAATAGTACAGAGTTCACTTTACCCTTCACCCATCATTCCCAAATATTAAAATCTTACATAACCATAGCACAATCGTCAAAACCAAATACACTGGAAAATGCATAACTTACAGAGTTTATTGAGTTGTTCGCCAGTCATCTCACTGTACCCGTTTCCTGGCCCCTGATTCAGTGCCGGCTCACACACTGCATTCAGTCGACACGGTTCCTCAGTCTCTTCCGACTGGTAACAGTTCCTCGCTTTCTCCTTTTTCTTTCATTACCTTGATACTTTGGGGCAGTACTGACCAGTTACTTTGTAAAGTGTGCTTTGATTCAGTTGGTCTGATGTCCCGTGTAAGTAACCGCCGACCATGCCGTGCTGGCAAGAATACTCCAGAAGTGACGACACGCTGTTCTCAGTGGGGTCCGGAGGTGTATGGGGCTGGTGTGTCTCGTTACTGGTGAAGTTACCTGTCATCCCCAGTTCCGATGGGGTCTGCCAGGTTCTGCCCGTGTTAAATCACTACTTCCCCTTTGTAATTAATAAGTACGGTCTCAAAGGGGAAATGCTGTGCGACCGTGCAAACGTCCCATTTGTCACCGCCCCTTTGTGCCCTGGTTTTAGCGTCCATGGATGCAAAGCCATGGCCACCAGTAGTGGTTTTCTGCTCTTGTATCTTCAACATGTCTTAATTGGAATTCCACGCTGTCCCCGGAATGTAACTTTTTTTAAAGATGAAACTTGTTTCAGGCACCTGAGTACACATTTCACACAAGCGATCTCGTTTCTGGTTCATGGCAGCCCTGTGAGGGATGTGATCTCTTCCACGTTGTAGGTCAGGGATCTCACCCTCAAAGGCTCTGACTTACCTGGCCTGGGGTGGGGCCCGGGCACTCAGGTGTTTAAAGTTCCAGGTGATTCTAACAGGGCAACTGGGATGGAGATCCAACATCCCAGGAGTTTTATAGAGCTGCAGGTCTTTGATTTAGGTCCTCACTGGTGAAACTGCCCTAACAGAAGGAGCCTGCACTGGCAATGTGTCTGATTCAGCATTTCCCAAAGTGCGCTCCTCAAACCACCCATCCCTTAGTTGTTCCACAAAATGAGTTGTGTGGTATTTGGAAATCCATACCACCTATCTGCCTTCTAACCGTGAACATAAAGCATGTGGGCACAATTCAAAAACTTCTGAGAAATTTCTTTTAACCTTGTTTCATGCAGAATTTCCCTAAATTACTCAATCATGGAATAACTTTATCAGTAATAACTGTTATCACCACTTAGGACCAGTTCTGCAGCCCACACTCTGGTAAAATGCTGCCATAATTGCTAAAGGTTTGAACCAAAGAGAATCGGAGAAGGTGAATGTGCATTTATAGTTTTGGCTTGTTTAAATATTCTCATGATTGTATGCTTTATTGTGTTTTCTAAAAAAACAGAGGTATGTAATAATAAACCGATACAATGTGTGAATTTTTGCATTCACTGTGTATTTATTCCTCCTAGAGATAAGGCATCTTCTCCACAGTAACTAAGACAAAGAATCAACTGCTCAATTTTCAGAGAATATTGGATGCTTCTGGCTTTCTAAGTTCTGCTAATTAATTAACTTACTTATCTGCCTGACAACATCAACAACATCTACAGCAAGCCCTTGAACAGGAAGCAGAGAAGATGTTGGTGGTGCCCACACAGGCCCCCAGCCCTGTCCCTGCCTTGGCACGTTTCCAGTGCAGTCAGGAAGACTGACTGATGCTTAGACAATGAGGGACAGTCACAGCAGCTTTAGGTGGTACCTCCCTGCCCCCACCTGCTATGAGTGCCCAGTTCACTCTCTTTTCTATGAGGAGGGCGTTAGAGAGGTGGGTAAAGGGGATTTAATCTTCTTTCAATTAAAATTACTTTTCTGAAGTAGAAAAATCTATTTTGTTTCCAACAGACTCACTTTGACCAGTTCACAAGGCTCCTGCAGATTGTCTTACTGTTTCTGTCTGTGAGGTCGGCTTGTCCTTGCGCCGAAGTGCTTGGCCCCTTGGCAGGACAGACTGGCGAGGAGGTGCCATCACAAAAGGCAGTTTTGATCTTGAAAATAAGATTTAGACTTGCTCGTTAGGACCAGTCTAACTTGGGAGATAAAATGCTTATGTAATTGCAGCGTACCCACTTTAGATTTAAATGAATGGTCAGTTACATTTTCTGAGACATCTATTGTGAAATGTGCTTTGTTAAGCTGGTAGAGGCAGAAAGATATGGCCCAAGGTAATTTAATAGAGCTTCCTTTGCCGCCTCTAATTTTAATGGCTTATAAAAGTATGTTGCATTATAGTCGAAGTCACTATTTCTCATTTCATGAATCCCAGCCTGGCGGCTGTATTCTGAGTCTTCCAGGTGGCATTCTGCTGCCCTCATTGACTCCGTATCTAGTGTCCGCTGTGTTTCTCTGTGATGGTAAGATACTGTCGTTCCAAACACCTTCGCAATCATAGGTCTTTCATGGTTCTACTCGGCATGTTAAATACTGTTTTCCTTTTTTTTTGTTTTAAGATTTTATATCTGCTGTTTTCTCGGTTAGAACCTAACCAATCCTGATTATATTATGGGATATGTTGATGTCTTACGCATTATGTATTTTTGAGAGTAAGAACTAGCTTCCCCACCCAGACTCAGTAATAGTGACGAAGACCATCGAAGTCAGTTGTTTAACTCATACTACAGAAGAGAAAGGAACTGGCTAAAAAAAAGTAAATGCGAGTGGACTGTGGTTATATATCTATATTTAAAACCCTGCTATATTAGGCCGATATAACACCCACATAATTAGGGAAGAAAGATTTAAATTAATAGGTGGCTGAGACCACCGAACTTTCAGGGCTTAAAGTCTCTTTTGGTTTTAATCACCAATGGTTGGTTGTGGTGACATTTTTTAAAAAGCAGGAAAGGGAGATGAGTAACAGGACACAGAGGACAATAGCCTTTCATCATCTAAACCTTGGGTATCTACAAACCTCACCTTTACAGTGGGAAAGCAAAAGAAATCAGAGTGAATTTGTCATTTGAGGTCTTCATGCAAATGTCAATGGAAAGCAAAAAAGACAGTGATAGAAATAAAAGCATGATTAGCCACAGTAACTGCAGTTAAGGCAGAACATGTTTGAATTCTTTGACTGGATGCTGAGGAAATACATAGTGTGGCTTGTGAGGTGTCCCCACCCCCAGCTCGTTCAGCAAAGACAAGGAACACTATGTGGATGGCCCACAGCTTGGGGCCAAGGAAGAGGACAGGCTTAGCGGGTACACAGGGGGACAGGAAGGACTGACATGAAGATGCAGATGTCCATTGACTCGTTACCGAAAGGCGGCTGATCATCAGAATTGCCTTTTGAAGGTTAAAAAGTAAAATAAAATTACAGATCCCAAACGTAAACCCAGATATACTAACTCACAAGGGTGTCCAACCTGGGGCCCGTGGGCCACATGCAGCCCAGGGTGGCTATGAACGCGGTCCAACACAAAATCATAGATTTACTTAAAACATTTTGAGATTTGTTTTTTTGTGATTACATGTCACAATGTATTTAATGTGTGACCTAACACAATTCTTCTTCTTCTAGTGTGGCCCAAAGAAGCCAAAAAGTTGGACCCTGGGAAGAGTCAAGGGAGGGTCCTGGGAATCTGTATTCGAAGGGACTTCACAGTGGCTTGAGATGACTCAGCAGATTTTGCAGCCTCTGCTTTACCGATTTGCAGCAAGGCTTGGAGAGGACAGATTGTTGGTTTATTGTAAAAAACCCCACAACTATGCGGTAGCTACGTCATTAGCTTTGTGGATATATGCACAGGACTCCCACTCTAGCTGATGCTGAAGGAACTATTAGTCTATCAAGTTTCTTCAACAATGCAAAATGCGAATTGTCAAAACTGCATTGTTCTCATCTCCTGCGATCCAGCTCCCACACTCATGGAAATGAGCACTTCAGCAAAACACAGCCAATGGTGGCGTCATAAACTAGACACTTTGAACCAGCAGCTAACTATTTATCGACATGATTTGGTACCCAATATTATCTTTTAATTAAATTATTTCAATTTAGGGGATGGGCTATCACGTTTTTAAAAAGTAGACGTTCACCTTCACTTGAAATTACGTGATAGAGTAGAAAGAACAGATTTTTGGAATGGGGAAGGCTGGATTCAAATCTTAGTTCTGCTAATTATCCATGACACCAGCTTAGGCAATTTAGCTCTTATCTCTCTGAGCCTCAATTCTTTCTTATAAAAATGGGGCTTAAAATAGCAATCTGATAGTATCTTTTTCAGAATTAACTGACACGACACATAGAAAGTCTCCCCAAATTAGATAAATAAGTGTTAGCTCTTTCCTTTTCTTCCCCCATTGTTTCCTGCCCAACCCCAATTCCTTTAACTTTTAACAATAGGGTCTGATACAAAAAGAGTTAAAAAAAAAAAAAGTATTTTGGCCAGGCTTGATAAACAAGAGGGATTGGCAAACTTTTTGTGAAGAGACAGATAACAAACATTTTAGGCTTTGCAGCCACGTGGCCTCGTTATAAGTACTCACCTCGGCCACTGTAGCAAGAGCACAACCACAGGCAATGAGGAAATGAAGGAGCAGGACTGTGTTTCAATAAAACTTTATGTGGAAAAACAAGTGGCCATCTGGACTGGCCTGCCTAATAGTATAGGAGGACTTTTTAGAAATCCGTTCAAAATCAGAAAACCAGTGGCTCCAAAATCCTTCCAGCTAAATGGCTTTGCAAAAAAGTCACCCTGAGCTAAAAGTTTCTGAGCTTAACTTTCTCATCTGTAAAGGGGAAGGAGTGGGGCTGTGGGATTTCTGAGGAAACTGTCGTCTCCTGAAGTCATTTATTCTTTGGGAGAGAGCAGCTTCCTCCAGCGAATCCCCAGCAGGCTGCCACCCAAGTCCCAGCATCTGATTTGTTTGTCCTTTCATGGTTGATTAATGAATCATAAAGAACAACAGAAGCTCTTGGGTCCTAAGTATGATTTATTTGATTAAAAAAAGGAAAAACTAACATTTGGCCAAAATAAATATTATTTTTTTCTCCAGACACAAAAACAATCAGAACACTTATTAAACTCTAAATGCCATAGGTAATTTCAGACTGTTCAAAGTCAGGCTGCAATGTCAGTGGCTGAGGACTTGGAAATTGAAAAGTCCTGCCTTTTCAAAGTGAGCCAGGCACTCACACTAAATGTGATATATTAAGTAAGGAGTGAAAGCAATGGATCAAAATGGTTTTCCCAGGAAGAAACCATTGTGGAAGAGGGTCTGTATGGAGCCGAGGATGCTTTGTGTTGCAGACGGAGATGCTAACGCACACAAGAAAATAAGCAATGCATTGTTTCAAACGAGACACCAGGAAAGCCAAGCGTCCAGCTAGAAAAGAGACCTGACCCCTAATTCTGCCTTTGCTACTGACTGGCATTAGCCACAGCACCTCCTTCTCTAGACACAATTCAGTCCTGCGTAGAAAATGTCGTGACAGCCGTTATGTATTTACTGAGCCCTTACTAGGTACCTGACTGTTTTCGGTGTATTGTTTCCATCAATCTTTAACAAAATCTCATGAGGGTAGTTCTGGCGCTATTGCTGTTGTATAAATGAAGAAACCGAGGCCCTGACAGGCTAAGTAACTTGTGCACGGTGTGCTCTGGAAGCAATACGGAACACAGTTACTCTCCACTGTGCGGCCTCCCAGAGCCTGGCTTTAATGTGTCATTTCCTCTGCTCAGGGATCTGGACCCACACTGCCTGGTGAATCAGCATTCCCCCCAGCAGGAAGTCGAACTCCCCTCCAATCAGATCCCAGCCTATTCACCCACCTTATTCCTCACTTTTTCTCTGCCTGAACCCGCCCCTTGGTCGAAAACATGTTTCCACCCGTTCCCTGGGAGTCACGCATTCCCCTGCACACTTCTGCTCTCCTGGACATGCTCAGTTGTAAAGCACGCCCCCATCTCCTCTCCCTGTTCACTTCCTCCCGTCCTTCCCATCCTTGCGTGACGGGACTTGGGTAAGTCTTGCCTCCTCAGAAAGCAAGCAGAGTGGGAAGAGCATGGGTGAGAGTTTTGTAAGTGGTGCCATGTCCTGGCTCTGTCACAACCTCCGTGTGGGAACCGGGAGATGTCATTTAAACTCTCTGGGCCTCAGTCTCTTGATCAATCGAGTGTTGGACTCCATTTGAATTTTTCAAACTTACTATTATTCTTTTTGGCAGTAAACCTCTTCCTCCGATTCACTCTTCAGATTGCCAACATCCACTCCAGTACAGACGCAGCTGCCTGCCTTGAACAGACCTGAGCCTGCTTCCCTTCCCATCCACCAGGGCAGTTCCCGAGGCGCCCGAGGCACCTGCCAAACAAAGCAGGGAGACATGGAGTAACTCCAGTCATTCCTGCACAGCCTCAGTTTGTTTGTTTTATTGTATTGTCACAGGTCACATTCTATCGTGTACTTAAATGTTCTTGTCATCAACACAGCATTTTTACTCAAATATGTTCATTCTAAAAAGAAACTTTATAACATCGTTGTAAACAAAAGAAAACAAAAAAATAGCACTTTCCATAAATAGAAAGTAATATACATATCTACATGCACATCATACTTAACATCCTTTACTATGTGCACATATTAGACACATACTATGCACGCAGTGTATACATTTTACAGGTTCATATACAAACTACACAGCACACACACACACACATTGAAAACAAAACAATATCACTGCCTTATGAACTTCCAGAGAGATATGCACCTGCCAAAGCCAGCAGCCTACTCCCTGGGTGCTAACCCACTGTGGAGCCCATGCCTAGGGGTCCTCCCACTGAGGGCGGGGGACTGGGGTATTTACACACCAGCTCCTGCTGTGCTGATCATGGGCTGCTGCTGCTGCTGCTGGGCCATTCCCTGGCACACCTGGCTTCCCCGATTCTGAAAGAAGTGTCCAGGCAAAGAGATGCAGGGACTGGCAGCTGGCAGGCAGTGCAGTGTACTGCAGCGCTGCGGCCCGGGGGCTTGGAGCGGGGCCACCATCCCAACGGGGCAGCTCCACTTCACCCTCGGCAGCATGGGCAAGGGCTGCTTGCTTTATCACCATGGGTCCCTGCTGACACTCAGGTCCTGCCATTGTTACGATGTGATTCTTGCCCATAAAGCAGTCAGAACCTTTTGTTCTCAGTCCTGATTCCTTCACCCCAATAAAATATCTACTCCTGGTGCAAGAATATTTCTACAACTAGGACATAGTTTTGCTGAAAACTTGTCTTAATTCTCCGTGTCATCTGCACTGGAAACCAGTCCTCACTAAACTTTAGAGGACAAAAACATCATGGGATCATTAATTCAGCTTAAACGAACAAAGGATTTCTCTTTGAGCGTCTGCATCCTTCAACCATGAAATCCTAGACAACTTCCAGAGAGCTGTGGCCCAGAACACCCCGATCTCACTGAGAACACTATTTATAAAATTGCCCCATGTGCGGTAGTCTTTACAGGCTATTTTCTTCCTTCTCAAACGTCCCCCAGCCTGTGTGGACAGCATTTATGCAATTCAGAGAAAGGTGCCTCATCCGGATTAGTCAGCAGCAAGTCCTGTGACGCAGCTTCTGTGATCCAGTTAAAAATAGGAAGCAGGATGTTTTGCATAAGTCATCACTGTTGTGCAATGCTGGAGAACTGACCTCTTTTTTTGGTTTCCATGTCTTGTTACTTTACCTAAAGACAGATGAAAACTCTGTCACTGAATATTTGGTCAAGACCTTTGTTTCTGTGGCCAGGGCTCCCTGGCCCTGCTTGTCTCCAGATGCCTTGGTTGGCTTCTTCACCCCCTGATATTTTCAGTCCCAGCTCTCAGTCCTAGGCTCGAGACCTCTGCTTTTCGTCCCCACTCCCAGGGACTTGCGAACTCCGGGGCCTACGGAGTGGTGTACATGGTATAAGTTGTGTAGCTGGCCAGGTAGACGGGGCCACCCAGCCTGAGCATGCCCCATCTGAAATGAGGGCAGCTCTTACTCTCTTCCTTGCAAATCGGCCGACGTCCCCCAGAGCAACCAGGTACCTAGATTTTTGTGGGAACTTGCCTGATCTTTAAATGTTAAAGATGAATTCAAACATTAATTTTGAAGAGTAGAATAGAGGTCAAACCATGAGCTTGTGGTGTGTGGCCTCTGCCCCATCCATTCCTCTTCGGGAGACATGTGTGTTAGCAGCTGTAAAGTGGGGTTCTACACAATCCACATCCTAAACCCTCCCACTGTTTCCAGTTCTCGATTCCTAATGTAGAAGGAGGGCAGGCTTGTGAGTTTGGCTCTGCCCTTTGCCAGCCACGGAGCTGTGGTTGAATAGCTTCACCTCGCAGGGCCTCGGTTCTTCTTCTGCAAAATGTGGCACTTGGAGTAAAAAGGTTGGAGGGCTCTAACAAGCTCTCTATCTCCTCATCCTCACTCCCCTCTTTCTTGTCCTTCTTGGTCTCAAAGTCCAGTTCCCCAACACATTCACTGACCCAGATAATTTCCAGTTTCTCAGCTTGGGAGTCAGCTTTATTTGTAAGCCGGCTTCCAGCCAACCCAACCGCCTCTATCGTCACAGCATCCCTTCACTCTCCTTTTCTCCACTGGTGACCGCCACCACCATCTCTTACCAAACTGCTGCATTTGCTTCCATCACTACTTCCGTGTCCCTGTCCCCTCCCAGCTTTAGAACCCTTTCTCTAAAATAAAACAAAAAAATTTTTTAAAGCACTCCGTTCAGAGCCTTTCCTTGGAAGAGATTTTACCATGGCCATTTATAATTCCCATTACTTATCACCTCTAACTCCAGTTGCCTGCTGCCCTCACAGGTTAATGAGTTAAGTCAGATGGTCCCATTTAATTCCTTAGCTGGGCACGAAGGAGGGTCCCCTGGTGTGTGGCACGGTCAGGGGGACTCCCCAGTAAACTCTCATCAGGATATCAGGCATTCGTGCTCCAGGAAGAGCTGTCGGTATTAAAGCAGTATCTCAGAAATGAGTCTTTAATGCCTTGTGGGTTGTGATGTTACCAACATCAAGGAGGAAGGACTCTATGTTTTTCTCACATCCAGAAGGACAAAAACTGTTGTTGTCCAAGAAACAACATGAGAAAATTTTCACTTACCCTTGGGAGTTTGAACACTGGAGGGAGGACAAGACTCCAGAGACTCAAGCCTCTCACCTTTAGCTAGTTTTCCAGCTGGGCAATGTGTTGGTCTCCTAGGTCTGCTACAGCAAATGGCCACAGACCAGGTGCCTTACAACAACGGAAATTTATGCTCTCACAGGTGTGGACGTTAGAAGCCGAATGCAGGGTGTCAGAAGGGCTGTGTTCCTCCAAAGTCTCTAGGGCAGAGCCCTTCCTTGTCCTTTCTACCTTCTGGTGACTGCCGGCGAGCCTTTGCTTTCGTGGCGTATGGCAACATAACTCCGATTTCTGTCTTCCTCACTCCATGCCAGTCTCCGTTCCTTCTGCGTCAATACTCTCTCTCCTTGTAAGAACACCAGTGGTGGGGTCAAGCCCACCCAATCCAGTATGACCTCATCTTAATTTAGTTACCTTTGCAAAGACCCTCTTTCCAGATAAGGTCGCCTTCACCGGTACTGAGGATTAGGACTCGAACCTGTTTTTGTGGGGAGCACAGTTCAACCCAGGACAACGAATGACCAGCAAAGACTTTCCCCCACGCACAGTATGCAGACTTGGCTCTTTAGAAAACATCTCTTTCAAGTTGGTCATAGCATAGCTGCACAGACAGGAGGAACTGTACTTGTCCTCTAACTCTAAATGCAGGCGTGAGAAGGGCAGGAGAAATCAAAATCGGGTTGTTCATGCACAGTCAGAGGAAAGCTGTTCTAAGGAACTGGGAGGCATACCTTAGCCACGATACATGGTTGCTATGTAGAGGCTCACTCAGCCCTGAGGAAGAATCTATCAGGGACATCTAACCTGCGGCCCGCATGCCACACGCAGCCCAGGATGGCTGTGAACGCAAGATCATAAATTTACTTAAAACATTATCAGATTTGTTTTTGTGATTACGTGTCGCAACGTACTTAAAGGGTGTCCCAACTGAACTCTTCTTCTTCCACGGCGGCCCAGAGATGCCAAAAGTTTGCACGCCTCTGGAGCACCTCAGCAATACACTGAGTTGAGCCATGAGAGACCTTATAAGTGAGAGCTACCAAATGCCTGAATCAATGTGGTGCTTTATTGGAAGGCAAGGATGGTGTGAGGAGCCCCAAGTGATGGACGGGGTTGGTTGCTGGACCAAGGACGAGCCTACCCACCCCTGGCTACAAGGGGTAATTGTGTGGCAGAGAGTTTTGTCAGCTGATGCGAACGTGCATCTTGAAAAGAAAAGACAAGATGATCTTCAACCAGAATTAGTTGGCCCATCTGTGTTTCCTAAAAATCTCACAAGTTTAAGGCTGAGGAAGGGACTATGGTCAAGATACTCCAGGAGCAGAGCAAGCTGAATTCTGAGAATGGATTAGGTAGACCCTCCTTCATTCAAGTGATGGAAATCATGTCAGAAGCCTTGAAAAACACACATGGACCGGTCAGACAAAAATGACAGAACAACAACATCAAATGTGTGTCGTGACTCTGGTGCCTGCACTTCCTGAGATGGTGCAGATCTTCACGGTTGAAGCTAGGACTGCCTGCCATCCGATCATGACAGTGGCCAGCAGGGGGCAAGGTACACAATCCTAGGTGAACACTGGCGAGCCAAATTGTTTTGGGAGCCAAATGCTTCCCCTGAAGTCTGGCTTATCATAGCGTGGAGAAAAAGTTTTGAAAAGAGTCGAGGAAAGTAGCTGACAAGGAAACTTGTTTCTTGGCAAGGAAGCCATAGAGAAATTTTATATTTCTCGTTGAAAAAAACACCATGCCATAATGTGTTTAAATGCATTTTTAAAGTTAATTTCTGAGAAGATGATGTTCCCTTAATGGAAGACGCTCTGTACCAGGACAGGATGCAAACACGGCTGGGAACTGACTAAGGTACAGGATGGGAACGCCTGATAACTAGAGGCAGGTTGGGTATGACAACATAGTGAAGGAACAAGTTGCCATGGAAACAAGCCACTAAATGGAACCCAGCCATCTTGAGAACATACACAATATAAAGAGGAGGGAAGGAGACCCGAGACCTGCTCAGTGGCCGGGAGTTTTCAGGAGGGACGTGAGGGTGCTGTTCACATCAGCTATCTGGCACTGAAAAGAAAGCCAAAGGCTGCCCAAAGCCACCAAAAAGGGAAGTAAAATTCAAAGCATGTTGGGTATTTTGAGTATGGCCTCATTCACTTGTCATTCACTTGTTTCATTCCAAGACACACTGGCCGAGTACCATCTGAACACCAGGCACTCCGCTGGGCGGTAAGGCTGCAGAGAAGAAAGAGACATCGTTCTAGGTCCCAAGGAGCCTGCTGTCTCTAACTGTTCTCTGGAGGGGAAAGACCTAAACACAGTCCTGGCATCTCACTGCTGAAAATCAACCCTCCCTTAGCCCTGCAGCTCAGATCCTATTCTAGGGACCCTGCCAGGCTTCCTTGCTTGATGGATGAGTAGCATCCTTACCACCCTGCCTTGGATTCCAGCTCCTTCCAGATTTCTTAGTCTTTTTGGCTCCAGCCCCATCCTAGTGGCATGGCAGGTCCTTATGTTCGCTAGCATTCTGCTCTGCCCAGACACCTGAGTGCTCGTTCTGACCTCCTCTCACCGCCTCCTGCTGGGCTTTCTCTGAACTTGCCTGCAGCATCCCACTCATTGCACTGTCCTGGGCCAGCACATCTTCTCCATGGGTTCTTGGGCGCAGTCCGAGCTTTGGCTGGCATGACGGTTCCTGATCCTAGCTTCTGCAGTTACCTTCAGTATGGACGGTACAATGACTCAGAGAAAAAAATCACATCACTAACTGTTCCCTAGCCCCCCGCTGCCCCCCCCCCACGTATCAGTGAACAGAGAACAGGGCCGCCAGCTTCCTGCAGTGGGTCCTGACGGCTCCTCCTCTGTCACCTCTGCTGAGCTTCCTGTCCAGGTCCCAGTTATTCTCTCCATCTCTTGGTACCCTTCCCTCAACAGTGTCCTTCTGTTATGACTGTGATCTCACTAGTCTATTTTTAAATCTCCCATGGTCTTTATAATTGCTTTCATTCTGAATCTTTGTTTTTTACTACAAAAGAACTTTTCAGAGCAACAAAGTTTTTGAGCATGACATGGATACAATCATATTCTACCCATCACACGCATATTGTTTTATTATTCACAAACTTCATTTGGTTCTTTTGACAAGGCAGTAAACAAGGACCAAGAAATTGAGGTTCAGAGAGGCTGCGTGACTTTCCCAGGCCACACACTGAGAAGTGATGAAAACCCTCACTTCCTGCCAAGCTCCAGGCTCCGTGCCCGTGTCAGAGGTCCTGTGGTGTGCAAGGCACCGCCTTTAGGGCTTTGAGTCTTTGCCCTCACCATGCCTCACTCGTATTCTAAGGTGTTTCTTTTTTAGTGTAAAGCCAAAGAGTCTCAATAAACAGAAACACCAATGAATGCTTTCAGTTCTTCCTTTCCCATTCAATCCAGTGGCATAGTGGTAGTGTCTAGGACCCTGCAATTAAGATTCGGGAGGCTCCATTTTTCCTTTGAAGAAAAAAGAAAGAAAGAAAGAAAGAAAGAAAGAAAGAAAGAAAGAAAGAAAGAAAGAAAGAAAGAAAACACAGAAAACCGCAACCAGAAAATCTTTTAAGGAGCTCTCGAAATCCCAGCTCTTCCTGCATAGTATCCACAGGTACAGTCTCAAGAAGCCCAGTAACTTGTGCACTCCTCTCCCTGGAAGGGCTGAGTCTACATCTTATTGGGCTACAAAGCCCCCTCACTCTCAGCAGAACGGGGCAGAGCCAGTGGATATTGAGTGGAGGGGCTGCTGCCTGTTCTTTAGAGTAGAGAAAGCAGGAAGTCTTGTTACTGGAATTCTCAAGACTAGAGAATTATTTACAGTGAGTTGGCCATAGATTGTAAAGAAATTCAGAGTATTGTAAACCACTTAAGAAAAGAACACAGACATTGGGGAGTGGGGAGTGGAGAATACATAACTCTGTGATGTCTGACTGCAGTGTGCAGCGGAATCTAGAAAGCTCCAGGCTTGAAGTCGGATGTGACCCGGCCACCAGCCGGCTCACTGCCCATCGCTCATTCAGCCGTCAGGGCTGTGCAGCTCTGCAGGGCCTGCAGCCACTGTGCCTGAGTTTGTGACAGGCCTCGCTGGAATCTGGCTGAACAGAACAGGACAGGGACAAACACGGGGGTGTGGGAGGCTGCGCTGACTGGCGTTCTTTCCAGGGGCCCACAGTGACTCAGGGAAATGGTGCTGGCTGCAAAACTTGTCATTTGCCTATTGCACACTCCCTTCCAGCTCTGTGCTGGTGGCTTCCTGTGCACAGCCTTCTCTGAACCTCACAACAAACTTCTGATGACGGTGCTGCTGTCCCCTTTGACTGAGGAGGAACCTGAGGCTCAGAGTGGTTCTCTTGTCCACAGTCTCCTGGCTGCAGAATCTAAAGCCTGTGCCCTTAACCCTCTGTAAAAATGAGCTGTCTCTTACCCGTATCTGCCAATTTCTCTGACCTGATCTCACATGTGCCTCAAGATAACCCTGTGACTACACTGGGTGAATGTCATCACCTCCAGTTGGGGAAATTAAAGCTAAAAGCGGTTGGGTGCATGACCCAAGGTCGCACAGCTAGAAAGGGACAGAGGACAGCGGAGAACACAGGCCCTTGGCATGATTTCAGGAGCCTATTCAATGCAAATCTAACTTTAGTCACATTCCTTGACATGTGCAAAGTCATTCCCACAAGGTTCCCATCTCACAGGGTTTCAGTGGCGGGGGGGGGGGCCGCAGAGTGCACAAGCGGTGACTCCAGAGGCAGTAAAGATGGGGTGCTGTGAGGGAGTGGAGGTGGGTGAGGGAGTGGGGCGGGGAGGTAGGGGAGTTGGTGCTGGTGGCGAACCAGAGGTTTCTGTAGAATTAACAAAGGAATTTGATCTGGGAAAATGCTACTATAACAACTCAGAATAACAGATCTGTTTCTACAACCAGCTCTGGTTCTAGTGGCGTTTTTCACAGTGACTATTGCTAAGTCACCATCTCTGACCACTTCGCAGTCCGTCTCTGACCCCTGGAAGACTTAGTTTCTAAACTCCGAGAACAGAGCTGGGGGTGCTGCCCGGGGCTTCTTAAAGGCTGCCATCGTCATTGGAGACATTTGCTCTTCAGCGCCCCCCTCTCCACCTGGCCTTCAATTCTCCAACCACCCGAACGCCCAGATCCCTCACTTACATTAACCAACTTGTCTGAGAATGGTTCTGCGTGCCTCTTCTTTTTTTTTCAAAGTTTTACATTGTGGTAAAATACAGATAACACATCGAACTGACCAGTGTGACCATTTTAAAGCAGCTTTTCACACATTCACAGTGTTGTGCCATTGTCCCCACGTTCTCATTTCCGAATGTCCTTATCGGCCCCAGAGGAACCCCACCCCCACTGAATAGTCACTCTCCGTCCCTGCCTTGCCCCAGTCCCTGGCGGCCACTAACCTGCTTTTTGTCTCTCCGGATTCACCTATTCTGAGTATTTCTTACAAATGGAATTGTACAATGTGTGGTTTTTGTGTCTGGCTTCCTTCACTTAGCATGCTTTTCAAGGTCCATCTGTATTGCAGCAGGTTTTATAATTTTTCATGTGTCACTTCAATATTTTTTATAGTCGAATACTATTCCATTGTATGGATATAGTACATTTTTATTTATGTATTTAATGGTTGGTGGACATTTGGGCTGTTTCCACATTTTTGCTATTATAAATGATGCTATTATAAATATTTTTGGGAGCCAATGTCACCCCAATTAATTCAATTAAAAAGACAACTTGTGTACATGCTTTTGCTTGAACACCTATTGTCAATTATTTGGGGTATATACCTTGGTCATCTCGTAATTCTGTTAACTTACTGAGGACCTGCCAAACTGTCTTCCACACTGTGCCCGCTTTTGGCCCGGCCTCATGCCAGGCACTGGAGATGTCGAGAGGAAAAAGACATGGCCTCTGTGGGAGAAATCTGCAGCCCAGGTAGGAAGACTGGCACATGGTTTGGGCAGTAACGGAAGTGTTTTGACTGGTGACTTGATTTGCACAAACTCAACCCTGGCAGAGGAGCTGTCAAGGCTGTAATAGGGACAGTTCTATGGCATATTAGAACTCCAAGCTTCCCCAGAATATTCATGACTAATAATTAATCAGAACTGTGTACTATATGCCTCAGAAACTCAGAGGACAAACTACAAATCAAGGATTGCTTGGGGGCTTGGAACAGACCCTGGAACCAGGAGAACTGTAATTCTTACCGTTTATTTATGGTCATGTGCCCCCCATACCATCTTTTTTATCCCCCAAACACAACAAAACACAAAAGGACCCTCAATCTCAAAAAGGGTAGGGTTGATTCTATTCTCAAGAGGTCTCTGTTAATTACACCAATTGTTTCATTATGATTCATTGTTGACATGTGTTTACTCAACAAGCTTTTTCTGACTTTCTACTACAGGCCAGGTACTACGTTAGACACTTGGGGATGGTGATACATTGACTCATCACGGGTTGCCACGAGGAATAAAAAGCCAAAGATCTCGGTCTTGGCAATGAGGAGAGGGTACTGAGAAGACAACCCCAGCATGTGCAAAATAATCACCGTGACACATGGGCATGTTTTTCCTGGATGTGGGGCTGACTACAACTATGATATGACACAAGAGATGTAGGAGCGGGAGGAAACTTCAGGAGGGAGGGCAGTGGAAGAGAGGTGGGTGCAGAAGATGGAGAAGAGGTTGGAGATACAGGGAGACCTTTGACTGGCACCCACCCTCTCTGCTCCAAAGCACCCTGCCGCTGCCACAGTCCTTACCACGCTGCACTGGGACCCCTGATTTTCTCATCTGTCCAGTCCTAGGTGCTGTGAGCTGGCCCTCCATTGGCATATTCCTGAAACCCAGCTCGGTGCCTGGCACATATCACCGAGACACCAGAGCTCCCTGCAGTGAGAGGACTGAGTGCCTTCTCTCCTGCTCTGTAGCTTCAGCTGCAGAGCAGCGCTGTGGCCCATGAGCCCCGAGCATAGTTGGTGTTCCAGTTGGCCCTTCCTGACACTGTCCAGCGTGGCCTTGATTTTTGTCCCCATTTTCTGTTCCTCACTTTCCCTACTTGAATGAAAGACCTGCCTGAGCCCCTTTCTGCTGAGGTTTAACAAAGAGAAAAATCTCTCTCCCTCTCCACAAGGGTGAGGCAATACCTAATGTTGGTGAGAATGTGAATCCATGGAAACGCTTACACTCTGTTACTGAGGGCACAACTTTCTACCTAGGAGTACAATTTGTCAGGAGCAAAGTAAGAGGAGAAGGCGTACACCTGAGGACCCATCGGTCCCACTCCTGTCTGCCAAGGGCGTATACCCTCGAGAAGCCCTCACGTCATGCACAAGGAACCTGTCACAAATGCTGACAGCAGCGCTGTTCGTGACAACAAGCTGACAGAATGACCTAAAGGCCTATCAACAGGAAAACGGGCAAATTGATTGTATATGGTTACATGATGAAATATCATCTGGTAATAAAATGGATAATGACAGCCAGACCTATCAAAACAAATAGCTCCCCAACACATTGACTGCAAAAAGGCAGAAATCAAAACAATCCATACTAAACACTAACAAAATTAACAACACATACTATACAATACTTCTATGCGGTTCAGCCATGGACAGCACAATGCTTACAGATCTGCGCCTGCAGAGCGAAGCTATCGAAGATGTGCATGGGGCATGGGATGAACACACCAGATGCAGGACACTGCTCCCTGGGGGAGGAAGGGGAAAGGAAAGGGAGAAGAAATAGGGCACTTAAACTGTATTGGTAAAGATTTGTTTCTTTAAAAAAAACTTATTTCTTAAATGGGATAACAGGCACATAGGTACAATTATTTTAAATATTTACTTTTTGTATGATTTAATGAGCCCATAATATATTTTAATTTTAAAAATTACTCAAGACCTCACAGCTAGTAAACAGAAGTTCAGAGCCCACACTTTTTTTCTGCTTCCAGCCCATCTCACAGCCCCGCAGAGGGAGGAGACAGTGAAGGCGAATTTACAGAAGGAACGCCTCCCAATCCATCCGTCCTTTACTGTGTACACCAGAGGCAATAACACTGAAAAACACAGTATGAAATACTAATAGTTTTCCTGTTGCCTTATATTATTATTTGGAAATACGTTTCTGCAAAATATTTGCAACAAAGCCTAATAAAAGCAATGAAGGGATCCTCTGATCATTTTAAATGACTTTGTTGCTGCAGAATCCTGTAGCTTTTTCACCCTACCCAATAGATCTACTAAATTGATAATAAATCTGTATTGTTCATGTAAAGCTACCTTACACCAAAATGCTCCACAAAATTTGTTTCCGTTTTTGCTGAGAATGCTCACCAATTCCATCTACACCAACTCAGGAACTTAGCAGGAGCTCCTTTGCCTCTCCTTTATTTAAAAATGAACTCTCCCTTGAATGCCCATCAATTGCCAGGCACCAAGCTACATGCTGAGGGAATAGCAGTAAACCAGACAGGATCTGGCCTGCCTGAGCTTCCTGTTTCCTGGAGGAGACGGATGGGAAAGCAGGAGACGATTGTGCAATGAGACGTGGTTCTGTGACTGTGTGCACGCGGGGCCCTGCTATGGAGGAGCATAAAAGTGAGATGGAGCCCCACCACGTTGAAACTGGGAAAGCCTCCGAGAGGGGGTGATAGTTCAGCTGAATACTAAGGATGAGTGAGAATTGGCTTCTCAATTAGAAAGCCATTTAATTATTTTTGTCTTCAAAAATTCTGTCATCGAATTGTGGAGTTTCTATTGGCAACCAAAGGGGAAGAGAAAGGTAATAAAATATTTGAACGTATTTCTTACCTGAGGAAAAAGAGGCCCATGGTTCTGGGTTAGGTGCAGTTCACTGTCCTGTCTCACGTGTGTTCAATACAAACTACAGCTGAGTGAGAGGGTTCCCACCGCCCTTTGCCAAATACACCTGGATCTAAGTGAGGAAAGTCGGGGGCAGATACACCTGTAATGAGAGCATAATTGCCCTGAGGGTTGCCTGATCCACATGTTATAAATTTCCTCTTGACCTGTTTCCCTAGGGGAAGAAAGGTAAGCTCAGCTTCTGTGCACACCGGGAAGGACCCCAGCACAGACCAGGAGGCACAGGGGAGAGAGGGCACCTTTCAGTCATTTTGGTGCCACTGCATTCTCTCAGATCCTGCATTTATCAGTGATTGGATAATTGACCTTGGAGTTGCCCTAAGTTTCATTATCCAGTTTGACTACATGGTGTTTGCTGAGGGACCCGATTTCCAGGAGGTGCTGGAGCAAAGGCCATACACAGGACACTATGCTTTTAAAGCAAACCTAACCTCCCAGCATCCCAATGCTACCAGCTAGAAAACTCGGATAACAGGATATACAATGAAGGTCTAAATGTTTATTGATTACAATGAAGAACTGCTTATTAATTACAATAGAATGTAAAATCACAGCTTGCTAATGTTAAACAAATGTCACCATTAAAAAAAAGCCTTACAGAAAGAAAGGGATTTTTAAAACCCCCAAGTGAAAAATCTAGTACAAGCAAAGATAACATTTTGAAGTATCATCAATGAATTTTCACATCGGCTCTCCATCACAATAACATTCATTTATATCTTCAATCTCACACAGCAGCAAAGCCACAGTGAGAAAGACAGCCACTGCTTCTGAAAGGAAACCAAAGAGGCCCGGAGCGATTATTCTTTCAAAAGGATCTTGGGGAGTCGAAATAAGGCTGGCTTCTCCATGGCAGAAGATGTGATGGCAACAGCAGCATCCTTTTCTCTGGCTCTGCTTTTGAACAGAATGAAAGGCACTCCGTGTAACAGTCCCTTTCACAAACAGATGCGGGGCTCAGGCCTAACCCCCAGGGAATGCTGCCTTCAAAGTAAGCATTGCCCTGCTCCCCAAACGCTGTGCAAAGCCCGCGATAGCATTCAATAGAGTTTCTTCCTTCTGCTGATCTTCCTTTGAATTTTTCACACAGTCTTCCTGCATTGCAAGAATAATTTCAGTAGTCGGGAAACGACAAAAACAGCTGACATGTTTGGCCCTGTAGCCTTGATAAAGACTCATAACCCTCAATAATGAAAAACAGCACAGCTCAGAGTGCGCGAAGCCGTGTTGTTCAAGTCGCGGAGCTCACGGAGAACGCCGGTTGTCGTCACGTAAAAGTGTGCAGTGCCGAACTGGGCGCGCTAGCACTGGTCCTCGGAGAGACAGCGTCCCTAACCAACGCAAACATCGATCCATCAGGTCAACCTTCTGCGTAAGAGTTTGCAGACTGCCCTCTTCTGAAATCTCTGACAATGTGTCACAGGTTTTAGGAATTTAGAGTCGAGTGAAATTGTAACACACAGAGAACATGTAGATTTCATGAAGTCAGTGGAAATGACCTTAGAGAGATGCTTAAATCACAGCAAAGCCACTGTCAAGTAGATATCTGGCATTGCAGGACCAGAAAATGACTAAAAAAAGAAGAAGAAGAAGAAAATTTGCAGGGACGATGGTAATAGGTACACAAAAAAGAAAGTTCTGAAAGTCAAAAAACACTAAGAGAAAACTGATGGAGGACAAAAATATTTATTCAAAAATGACCATATCTATAATTTTATTCCAAAAATTAACTGAAATAAAGTACATCAAATACCATCCAATAATTTTCTTGAAAAAAATTATACCCCCAAAAGCCACATGATTTATTTTTTCATTCACTGTCTAAGTTCTGGAATATAGTTGCCTTTACAGTATGAAGATTGGCTTTCCCAGGTAAGGTCTTAACAATTTATAAATTTGACCACGAAATTGTACTCCCTGTTTTAAGCAGTGCAATGTTCCTCAATGACAGGCTTACTGCGTTACCAGTCTACGGCTTCTTGCTCACGTTTGATTCTGCACAGCTCTGTTGACTGTTTCCTAACATCTCAGGGAACAAATCTCTAGCCCAAGGCCTCCTTCAATCTGGAAGCTCATCTGAGTGTTCTGTGCCAAGCAATACTTTATCAGTCTTCCCTTGGCAAAATTGTCCTTGAGTCGCATATCCCTTTGAAGCCTTTGACCTTGACCATGGACTCTTCAAATGCTTAGGAAGAGGGAGATGCTACTTTTCTGTGTTGTCATGCAGGAATACTTCCCTCCTTCACCGACGGCTCTCCAGTCAGGGGTAGGTCTGTTTCCCGGGCCCAGCTGTGGATTCTTTTGTTCCTCTCTATGGCAATGTGACAACTTCTCCCTTATAGGGGTCACGCTTCACGGGGGTGGGTGTGCAAGTCTGAAAAAGAACATTTCACTTTTC
This sequence comes from Macrotus californicus, assembly GCA_007922815.1. NCBI lineage: Eukaryota > Metazoa > Chordata > Mammalia > Chiroptera > Phyllostomidae > Macrotus > Macrotus californicus. Next base: position 41,387 of record VMDR010002443.1, read on the forward strand.
TCTTGTGGTCTGTTTATTGACTTCCTGAACTCAAAGCTAAGTGCAGCTCCCTTAGTACATTGTTAGAGGAAAAAAGAATCTCGTGACCCTATCCTATGCCTCCCAGGCCTAGCCCTTTCACAGAGGTTCCCGGCAACCTCTGTGCCTGCATTGCCCGCTCTTTGCTAGAGTTAGTCTGCATCAGACAAGACCCAGGGAACACTTTCTAATGACCATCTTTCCACTGCAATTTTCACTGGGGCCTCTGCCACTTCCTCCCACCCCCTAAGTCCCATTACCACCTTGTCCTTTCGAATGTTCTAGACATCTGTATTTCTGAAGTGCTCTGTTGTACCTCTGCTAAGAGTAATGTCATTTTGGTTCAGATTCTAGCAATTTTGTGGTTCTTTTTTCTCATTTTCTTGATTGCCACTGTGTTTAACAGGCCTTCCATAGAATCTCACATCTTTGGTGACCAACTACACAGTAGAACCCTGAGCTGGACTCAGCAAGAGTTAATTCTGGACTTGATAAAGGGATTCATAAGAAGCAAACTAAACCAAACTGTTTGTAAACACACACACACACACACACACACACATCCATCGACAAGTCAAGAAGCAGCAAATCATGGTGGTCTAGGGTGTGGGCTCTGGAAGCAGGTTGCATGGGTGCATTTCTCCATGCTGTGCTTCCATTCCCTTAATTGTGTGAACTGGGGATAATAACACCACCTACTTTATAGGGTGCTTGTGAAGATTAAACGTTGAGAGAATTAAGTATAAATAAGGCAGTTAGAAGAATGCCTGCCATATAATAGGCTCTTTACAATGAAATGCATGTGTGTCTCTCTGTGTAACACACACACACACAGACGCATCGTAACAAATTACTGTAGGTCTTGTTTTGACCATGCAGACTAATATATTGTAGTGATCGACAATGTGAGCTTTGCACCAAGACAGATCTAAGTCTGAATTCTAGCCTTGCCATTTACTAGGTATAGGAAACTGGAGAGCTAATGCCCCTCTGAGCCTATTCGTTCATCTCTGAAATGGAGGGAATAAAACCCCTTTCCCAGAAGCATGAGATTTCTCGGATACAAAGCACTTCCTTCCATCATTCAAAAGATATTTATGGAGCATACACAAGGCAGGCATAGAGGCTAAAGCCAAGAAAAAGAAACACTGGGCACTCAGTCAGTGGCAGGACCCCTGCCCTCCGCTGACTGTGAGCCTCTGTCCACTCTCTGTGTCTGGTTAGATGCTCGGCTGGACTTCCATTTTGGCTCACTATCAACTCAGTCCTTTTCTCCACCCTAGATCCTGTCATCATCTGGAAGAATATTGACAAGGGGAAATGAAGAGCCAGCCTTCCGTTTCTGTTCCCCAGCCCCTGGACATTGTGGTACCGGAGCCAATCCACCCCTGCAACTTTCGACTAATTTACTAGCCCTCACTCTGACCACATCCTCACTTTCAGGCCTTCGGTCTCTGTGTTTTTTCCTCTCTTGCTTTACTTTTCAAGCCAGACTGGATGACGTGCCTTTAAACCTAGGGTGACTGTATAATTTACCACTCAAACTGGGACACTTATAAGAGTATAAAGGGTGCTGGATGGAATTAACAGGCATAATCCAGGACTGGCCAAACAAACCAGGATTTATTTCCACCTTCCCTCTACCCCTCATCTTGTCTGCAATCTAAGATCTTGCCTTTCTCTCCTTTCCTTTGGGCATTTGTACTCAGCAAAATCCCGTGGCATATTTCAGTTCAATCGACAGCAGTTTCCGCAGACTGTTTCTCCCTGGAGACGGTGACGTAAGTGGGCAGCTCTCCGTGTCACCTGCCTTCCTGCTGTGTGTCCCTCATCAGCTCCCACTTCATCTCCCTTTGGCCCCAAGTTTCCTTTGAAATTTACTGCTTGTGGTTCTCAGCTGTCAGTCTTCTGTCTTGCCTTGGGGGTCCTCAGGAACTGAGCGCCAACACCAACGATTTAGGCGGGACCATTAAGCCTGCAGCCCCATCCTCTCATTCAGGGCTGGGCTTGCTCCAGAGCTGGTCAGTCCCTTGCAAGATCCTTCCCTGAACCCAGCTGCAGGCTCAGGGGTGGTACAGGATTCAAACCGGGCAGATCAGCACCCTTCCTGGGTCTTCCTGCCCACCCTCCTTTCTGCCTAAGTAGGTCCTGTTTATCCCTGTAACAGCCGGGCAGTCGTCAGCCCCGGAAGGCTTTGCCCTCCCCACCACACCCACCATCCTGCTTAGCGCAATTTTCCGCAACAATCGGTTCACTTGTATGTCTCTCCCAGCAGGCTCAGGGCCAGTGGACTGCTCGGTTTCTCCATAACAAGTGCTCAACAAACAGTTGATCGATGCCCACCAACATGGTCATGGGGAGGCGATCCCCACCTGAGCTTTCCCCTGGGCGGGCTGTCCTGGCCTGGGCTGACTCAGTTTCCCCCATGCTTCACCATTTACCTCTCTCTCCTCCAGGCCTCCCTCTCTCTTTTGCTGGCTGCCTCCTCTGGGCAGGCCTCCGCTGCACTGGTGATCTAGGGACCTCGCTCTGCCTGCTCAGTCTCTGAACTAGCAAAGCCACCAGGCACCTCTTAGGCTGGCTGCTCGCTCTGGTCACAGTGACCAGCAAATGTCTCTAACCCGACTGGCCAGGTCTCACCTGCACACAGTTTCCCTCCTTATCTGCCCGGAGCTCTAGGAGGGTGGAGCCCGGTTTCCTGCCAGAATGGCCAGGGGAGGTTGACAACTGCCCACGCCACCACCTCAGAAATAAACCAGCCCTCTTTGAGGAGTCTTCTGCTGTTCCACACGTCACAGTCTTCCCCTTTGGTAGATGAGTTGACAGGAATCAAAGACCATTTAAGTCCTGCTCTCCAGCTGCCCCATACTTTTAACCATTCGATATTCTGTCATGCACAGCGGTGGGTTACAGAAGCTCTTCAGTGCTAGACCGCCACCCTGGTCACCTCCGTGTGCCTGTGTCCCTGACTTCGCATGCTGCGCACATTTTAGAACCTCAGTAGATGGTCACTGTGACCAAATCGGGAGGCGCTGGCGCTGGCGCTGCAGGACCTTAGCTGTCACTGTGTTATTCAAAAGTTCACATTTACATTTGTTTCCTGAATAGACTTAACCTACTACTCTGAGGGAAAGTGGGCTTGCTGGTTCTCTCCAGTGACAGCGACAAATCTCCATTTGAAGGGTGAGCTGCCAGGCCCTGACGTGAGCGCCCACATCTGGTGGGGACCATTGTTTAGAACTAGTCAGTTGTCCTAGTGGTTGGGGCCAAAATAAAGTGGGCTTCTCCCCCCGGTATCCCAGGTGACACAGTAATCACAGGGACGCCACCTCTAGTCTCCCAGCTAAATGTTTGTCTAGTGCTTAGAGGACATCTGTGCAGCAGCAAACACACAGAAGAACCAGAGTGAGTGAAGCATCAAGCGGTCTAGAGTGAACAAGCTTCTGGTGCCGTGCTGCCCACAGAGGCTAAAATGCAAAAAAGCCAATAAAGGCGGTAGAACTTCCAAATACCAAACCGCAGACACCGGCCAACACTGAACAGCCCAGTGAACAGCGACTCCCTGAGAATGAGCCAAGCCTGCCTGCTGAGCTCAGAGGCGCCCGGCACTCTTTGAACGGACCTCTGCAGGGACAGTGAATCGCTAGGGCCTGAGTAACCCCTGGGTTGAGTAGAGGTGATCTATACAGTGAAAATGTATACTTTGCTAATGTTTTACAATCTACCAAGTCTTTTTATTTAACCCTTAAAATACCCTGTGAGGCCCTGACCTGGTAGCTCTGTTGGTTGGAGTGTCGTTCTGTACACCACGATGTCGTGGGTTCGATTCCCAGTCAGGGCACACACCTGGGTTGCAGGTTTGATCCCCAGTTGCAGTTCATATGGGAAGCAACCAATCGATGTTTCCCTCTCACATCAGTCTCTCTCTCCCTTCCTCGCTCTCTAAAGTCAATAAACATTTCTCAGGCGAGGATAAAAGCATACTCTGTGAGGCCCTTCTAAAGGACAATGTGACAGCCATTTCAGGGCTGGCTCCTTCGGTAAGTTTGCCAGTCTGAGGGTCCCTGAACCCTATGTGCAGGAGCAGAGCCTGGAGGGGTGATATCCTGAGTAGAAATGTCACACCTTCACTCATGTGGGTGGCTGCTTCTCAGAGCACCCTGACTAACCCAACTGCCGAAAGCCCCCAGCGTCCCTGAATTGCCTGGGAAAACCTGACTGGGTCCTTCAGGAAACCCTGAATAGACGCCAGTCTGTAAGGGAAAATGCAACCATCCAGTAACGATTCTTTCTTTGAAAACTGGTATTTGTTTGGGACCTTTCCTGTCAATCCTGACGGCCCAGGAAGTACTGAGTTGAGTGGATGTGACGGCACCACCACCACCAGGACTGGCTGACAGCCCAGTGCAGGGCCACTGTCGCTTAGCACAACTCGCCTGGTCCCGCTGCTTGATCCTTCTGTAAACATATTCAGCAAAGGGCTTGCGTGGAATGTACTTCCCGTCTCCCGCTGCGACACTGAGAACCCCAGCTTCGTACACCACTTTGCCTCTGGAAATAGTCACCAGGGGTACCCCGTGGCAAACCATGCCCTCGAAGATGTTGAAGTTGACGGCCTGATGGTGAGTTTTTGCCGAGATAGTCCTGTTTGTAAAAACAAAGAAGGCCCAGGTCATCGCCAGCTCATCTGACAAATAGGAAATACTAAAGGAATGACTGAGAAGAAAATTTAGCAACTCTATTAGGGCACAGCTTCGTCACTGGAACAAGTGACTTTAAGAATAGAGCATAGCATTAACATTTCATTACACAGTAATTACATTTTCTGAGAGAGAAACCCAGTCACTCGTTCTTTATGGTGATTGATGAGGACGGGGTGGGTGGAGGAAGGCATGGCCTCTCACGTGTAAATTTTAAAATTAGTATTTATGTGATGAAAGGACAAAATATTAATTATCAAAGACTCTCAATGCCGATGAGTGGGATGAAGACACTGACCCAATACCCGGCTCCACAGAACCTGAGCTTTTCACGGCTGTCTGAGACTTTCTCAGCACCTCTCCCCAGACGCTGTCCCTGTTCCTCCCTTCACAGGGCCTGTGGCTAGTTGATACTCGTCACAATGAATGGATATTTGTCAAAGCAAAATTATATCTGGAATTTCTTTCCCTTGTCTGAGGCAAAACTGGAAATTGGAGGACGATAAAGATAACAAAACACGTAGTAATGTATATAATGCAGTTGCATATTCATCAGCATTCTCAGTAGTTTATTAATACAGTAGCCCCCCCTCATCCATGGTTTCAATTACCCACAACCAACTGCAGTCTAACAATGTTAAATGAAAAGTTCCAGGAACAAACAATGGATTGGTTTTAAATTCTGTGCCATTCTGAGGGGCCTGATGAAATCTTTCGCCATCCTGCTGCATCCCGCCCAGCTCGGGAATCATCCCTTTGTCCAGCGCATCCTCGCGGTGCATGTCACCTGCCTCTTAGTCACTTAGTAGCCATCTCTGTTATCAGATCGGCTGTCACCGGTATCAGTGCGCTTGTGCTCAAGGAAGCCTTACTTTACTTAGCAAATCGTAAGCGCAGCAATGTTGGAAATTCGGATACTCCAGAGAGAGTGCTTCCCTTCAGTGAGAAGAAAAAATAGGGTCCTGTGCATGGCTCCAGGCATCCACTGGGGGTCTTGGAACGTATCTTCTGTGGGTAACTATTGCACTTTCAATTGCACACAGTATGATTCACGACTTCCAGGTAGGACATTTGTAAATGTTGGATGTCTCCCGAAATCTCATTAAATGGAAAATTGCGGGGTGGTTTTGTAGTAGGGAATGGTATGAGCATAATCTGAATCCCGATAGAAGTTTCTACAAACTCTCTCAGGTATCGATCGAAGATAAGTACTAGGCTGAAAACCGCAAGGCTGGGTCAAAGGAAGAGCAGACAAAAGCCACCCCCCCACCAACCCCAACGTGGGAGGGCGGGGCCGGGAGGTGCGCAGCTTCTGTGTGCTGAAGCCTAGTGGTGAGGGAGACCGTGCTGACTTGGTCCTTGGCTCCAGAACCCCGCGCCCAGCTGCCTGCTTGCTTTCCATACCTAACATGTCCAAACAGAATTCTTGCTCCTCTGTGCCGACCACCACCCACCCGGCCAGCCACTCAAGTTGGCCTCTCCCTTCAGTTTCTCATTGCAGCAAATGACACTGGCATCTACCTTGCTTCCCTCACCCCTCAAACCATCACCGGGCCTGTTGGCTGGACCTCCCAAGAAAAAGAAAAATCCCAAACCTCTCCCTCTCCATGCCTCCACACCACTGTTGTCTTGCTTCTGGGTGACCCCCATGACCTACTGGCCCCGCTGTGACCCCGCCTACTCTCCTACACTCCTCATGCTCTTCACCAAGCTGCTCAGATGATCACTTTAAATGACAGTCCTGTCATGTCCCCTTCCTGCTTGAAACCCTCAATAGCTCCAATCTGTTCCCCAACACCCAAAAAACTGTTCACACACACACACACACACACACACACACACACATGATAATAACAAGAAAGAATCTGCTCCCAGTGACAAATATCACCATGGAAAAGAAAACAAAGGAGCCACCTGCATGTCAAGTGGATACTTTATAACATCTTATTTCGTCTTTAAATACCACTTCCAGGTAAACAGTACTTTCCACACTTTACAGGTAAATGAGCTGAGATTACAGGAGTGAAGTAACTTGTCAAAAGACATATGACTACGTCGTTTGATAAAACTGGGGTATCCCTAACATTTTTTACATTGACATTAATTTTTAAACCGGTTCTGCATTACTATAGCTTTCTCTTTTCAACAATGTTGTGTAAATGGACTCATACAGCATGTAACCTTCTGAGACTGCCTTTTTTATTCGGCATAACTATTCTGAGGTTTACTCAAGTGGTTGTGTGTGTTAATAGTCTCTTCCTTTTCCACTGCTGAGTAGTATTCCCACATAAAATATGCCGCAGCCTCTCCATTCACCTGTGGAAGGACACGTGGGCTGTTTCCAGTTTTGATGGTTATGAATAGAGCTGTTACAAAACTCAGGTCCGCGTTTCGTGTGAACACTTCTCGGGTGCAAACACCCAGGCCTGGCATCACTGGGCTGTGCGGCTGGTGTGTGCGGAGACAAAGGAAGCTCTCCTCAGCCTTAGGAACCAACTTACTGATATAAAGAAAACTCTAAAAGATGGACAATGAATACGAGGTAGGTACAAACACAACAACAATGATTTAAACACTAAGAAGGAGAGAAGGATCTGCTCAACTAGAAAGTTATATCACTAAAGTAGGAAAAGGGAATAAAATATATAAAAGATTACTAAGTGTACAACGAGTTATGGGCTGGTGATGAAAGGTGCAGACTCCAAGAAAATCTAGGAGAAAATAGAGAGGAACTTCAGCCCTTCAGGTTCAAGTACCTTTTTCTGATCATTACAATCTCTCTGTGACAGTGTTTCCAAAGCCAGGGCTGTGGTGTGCCCACGTGTCACAGTCCCTCCCTCTGGTGGCAGGAACTTCTGGGCTTGCACCGCAGACTGTTACATAGACCTGTCCGACTGATAGGGTAGGACGCACAGGAGTTTGTGCTGATGTACGAGAATGAGAGGCGAAAACCCTAAGTCACAAAACCCTGCTTCTCCCAATGGGAAGCTGAGTTACTGACACTCTTAGAAAAATGATCTAGCAGAAAAAAAATAAGCTCTATCTGCAAAAATCATCATTGTAATATTGCATAAACTCCTGAAAACTGAAGCATAATAATTTTCCAATGATTATTCAATGGAATATTGGGCATCTATGAATGACTGGAATTAAGAATATGGTGGAGAAGCAAAGAAAGCAGCAATTGTATAATATAGAATTTAACGGTTACAGAAAGTATGCACCATATCTACAAGGAAAACACATGCATGTGGATAAGTACAAAAGGAACTATACAAAAAAAATGTGTTTTCGTGGGCGAGGAAAAAACAAATCCAGAAAAAGTATGAAAGCAAAAGGTCTGTGACAACGAAATATCACATCGATTTCTCTGCCTCAGTGGAACAAAGGTCACTCGTTACCTTGATAATTGCAGCCCTCCGGGAAGCAAGAGCAAGAAGGCAATTAGGCAACATCTAAGCGACTCTTTATAATAAGGCATTATGTAAACGAGGCCAAATTAACACAAAATGTAAATTCTAGGCATTACTGCCAAGAGCAAAGAGAAAGTGCTCCACTTCCACACTGGAAGGTGTCTGCGGGGCTATCAGCCCTCCCCACGCTTTTCCCTCACAGCCGGGCCCCAGTTCTCCGACTCACTAGCTTTCACACTTCCATTTCACCCAGAATGCACCTCTCATTGTCAAGTCTGCCCCTCTCCCCTCCTTAGCAGTCAGCTCGAGAGTCCCGGTGTCATGTCAGTTATATCTCAATACATTTGGAAAAATGAAAAGAGAAGGAAAAATAAAAATCATGGTCCCAAGAAGCCGACCCTGAAGACCGAGAACAAAACTGAGCATCTTTGCTCTGCCGATGATCAGGATCTGAACCGACTGCAATGACCCCTCGCTAAGTCTCTCTTCTCCTACTTGGCATGCGCACTAAGAAAGAGACCACGTGAGCAGTGGAGCAGGGGGGGTGTGTGCCTCCCAAGAGGCACCTGCTAGTAACTTAGGGAACTTGCCTCCAAAAGACAAACCTAAGCTGGAAAAAAATAACTGCCTCCAAACATTTGAACATTTATTTCTGAGAAGGACTGTATTTGACCCCTGTGCTGCATATAGCAAAATGAAAGCAAATGTGGAGAAATTGTGAAGAAATCAATTTTACTTCAATATATTATAGTCTTCAAAAATCAATAATGAAAGAACTGTGTACCAGATGTTTTACTTTTCAGAATAAGTAAAACCCACCTCTTTTTTAAAAAAGAGGCCATGTTGTTTCATCTGCCGCACACAGTAGGTGCTTAATAAATATTTATGAAATGAACAACAACAGAAAAAGAGTCACACAATTTTCCTCCTGCTGGTTTTATTTCTTGCCTCTACGGTCCTCTGGGACCGACTATGTTTTGGAAACAGAACACTGAAGTGAATGGGATGCAAGCATCCAGTCTTGAAGTTCTTCTGGGGACTTAACATTTCTGGCACGCTATACAAGTTCACTGGTATATAACAAATAAAGTAAACTTGTTATAATTATCATTCTTAGTTGCATCTAATAACAGGTTCTCAATACCTAGCAATACTTAGAAATGCTAAGGTTATCAGCACTAATAAGCACGCAGCTAAGTGTTATTACGCCATGTCCCAGATGACAATGCAGAGACGGAGCCGGGCGAGAGCCTGCCCGCGGATCACACAGCCTGATACCGAATGAATCAGAAAGCTCGGGATCTCCTTTACTTTTTGAGAATACTAGTGCATTTGTAACCGTACCATAGAAGGTTAAAAACATTTGTGGTGCATTTTCAATAGTTGTTTTAGACAAAAATGGAATGCAACATCATCACAAGATTGATAAAATTAGCATGAAATGTGTTTAAAATCTGTTTATTACTAGTGCAGTATGGGAGATGTGGTCCATTCATGGAGTGAGCAAAGTCACAAAGTCCGAAGTCACACAGTTGCCTTTGTAAGGACCCTGGTTGTTCCTTGGAACATGTTTCCTCCAAGGCTTCTGTCCCAGGGCAGAAGCCAGAAACGTGCCTGCCCAGCTTCCATTGCCACTGGGACCCAATCATGTGACAAGGTCACCTCCAAAGTGGCACCCTAGCACCAGACTTGGCATGGCAAGCTGGTGACTCCAAAAGCAGGTGCCACAGGAATCCATGCGGGTGATGGTGGAGACGGATAATGCCTGCTTCTAGTGCCAGCTGTGGCAGAGGTTTGGCAGAAAGTAGGGTGCAATCCCCTGCCTCAGTGAAGGGTGCCCTCTGACTGTCTGTGCCCAGGGGCAGCCTGGGGCCGGTGGAGTTGCTTTGCGAGGTCCAAGGCTTTGCTCCGAGCCGGGCAGCCTCTCGGAGATCCCCTGTGCCTCCCGGAGAGTCCCTGAGCTACCAGGTGTCCTTTAACACCCCCCACCCCACCCCTTATTACACTTCCCAGAGTGAATGTCACTGGGTTGTAGCTAAGAACCCTGCCTGATATATCTTCTGCTTTTAATATTGGCACTATATCTCTGGAAATTTTTGAAAATTCTCCTTTTGTGGTAATCTCAAAAGTATAAATCTGACGCTTTCCCTAAGCATGAAGCCTGAGCCCGACGGCCGTCCAAGCCTTGTTCCCATGTTAAGTCCTAGGCAGAGGTGAGCGTTGAGCCCCATTTTTGACTAGGGCCACCGTCACACAGCACACAGGAGCAGACGCATCCTTCTCAGAGCTTTACAGAAAAATAACCAAACATCCTCCAGAATTCCGTAAGTTGCCCAAAGGGGCTCCCTCCAATGCAGCACAGGTCCAGGCATGAAGGCCAAAGTCGGACTAATGTCACCTCCTCTGCAGAGCCGGCGGCCTCAGACAGCTTTGAATGCTGGCAGGCTGGCTGGGAAGGCAGCAGGAGCACAGGCCGGGGCTCTGACTGAAAGGCACGTTCAGTGAAGGGACCAACACACCATTGTCCTAAGGGTGAGTGACACTGTGAGACAAATCAGAGCAGGTGTCATGGACTTTGCAGTTGTGTGTTAGCTCTTAGATGGGCCACACACAAGCTCCCATCCTGAGGTGTGCAGGGCAGCAAGTGCTGTAGTTGTGTCCCTTGGCATTTATTGTCCTTTTTCCTGGTATTGGCACCTCAATTTTTCTTTAAGAAGCTTCTCTCCCCCACTGGAGGGAATATGGCAAGACTGTTAGGTATGTGCCCTGTTCTTCCCCAGGAATTTGAATATTGGGCAGAGTGACAGAAAAGAATGAAAAGTGATTAGAGGGTGCACCCGTGAACATGGACCAGCTGCCGCTGCGGGCTGCTCAGGCCCATCCTGGCCACTGCCCCTGGGAAGCCTGGAGCACTGCCTGCTCCTGCTGCCTCTGAGATTCCCATGGTCTCCGTAGAGTGTGTTTTTGCTTGAGTGAGAATAAGGTGGTTCCTAAGGTTTGTAGCCAGAGACCCCTGAAAATGACCTTGTCCTTTGAAGAGTAGTAACTCCCATGGGTGTCTCTGAGGGAGAGTTCAAAAGGCCTGACTCAAAGAAAAAATCCCTAAAAGCAATTTTCAACCAAATCTGTCTGCAGAACAGGTGCAAATGTAGGGCAATGCTCTGATTCCATTTGTAAGCAAAACCCAAGAGCTGTGAGAGTCGTTATCAAATATTTTTCAAATGTAACAAAACGTGAGTGAGCCTAGGAGAGTAGCATTTATGACAAATAGCTTCTCTCTAATTCCTGATTGGATGGCCAGGCCTGTCCCCGTGGTGACAGGAGGGATAGGAATGATTTAAGCCTCCCGGTTTGGGGAGTGAGGCTGGAGATCTGCTGACGCTTGGTTAGCAAAGTCACAGGAAAGGTGCCTCAGTGGTCACTCTGCCCAAGGGAATGGCTGCTCTTTGTGGAGTGCTCTTTGAGCCTCTGCAGAGGGCGTCAAAGTGGTCTAATTGAGTCCCAATTATACCCATCTCCAAGGCTCAAGCCGTCAGGGAAGCAGAAGCCCCGAAGATAGCATTAAGCTGTTTTCCAACTTAGTCAGTGACTTTGATACCGCTCACATCACAGCTGCAGAAAAAACATTCTGTTCCTTTGCAAACAGCTTCCTCTCAAAGCCGCATGCTCTTACGGGTGGGAAAAATCCCCAGAGTGAAGCCTGCAGGAGACACCGCCATGTGCTTTCGGAGAAGACTCTGGAGAGGAAGAGAATTGCTTAGAGCAGTGGCCCCCAGGAAATGACGTGTTCAGTATTTTGTTATATTTTCTCTAACTTGGCCAATTTGTCCAAGGCACTGACCGGTTCTTACCAGGTTGCCGTGAGAACCAACAAAAGTTAATAGGATTATGTCAGGACTATTAGCGGCGTCTTTAAAACTATAACTTCTCTCTCCACATTGTGTTATAGGACACCTCGTATTTAACACAAGAGAACCGTAATCATTAAATCTTTCCAACAACCCTCTGATAAATGAGGATGATGAGACACCGAGAAATTAGCACCTCACCCCATGTTTCAGAGCTAGTAAGTTCACACAGCTCAGGTGGGACGGGTTGGGCTCTTACCACTAGATAACACTGCCCCTTGGAAGTTCTGTAGGAAGCTACTAGGAGAGCAGTCAGTCAATGAAGATATCTTGTATCCACCAGAGGCAGCTTGTTCCATACTCCCCGATGATTCCTGGTCTGCTTTCTGTTTAGCAGCAAGGGCTTTAGGATGTTATTTAAAATTCCTTAAACTGCAATTGGTCATTCTCGATGTGGTCACAATAGAAGATATTTTTTTTGACATGTGTTCCAACTGCCTATTTCAAACTATCTCTCTTGTCACTTCTTGGATGTGACAAGTTATATAAATGGGGAGCAAGGCAGCCACGTCCCTGGAGATGCTAAATGGTGCTACTTCAAGTACATTGTCATTATTAAGCAGAGTTGCCGCTCACTGCACCCATCAATCTTCTGTCCTGTGTTCAGACTTCTACAACCACTCCCTCCCACAGAAGAGAAGACGGGAATTGCTTCAGCTATGTTATTAAATCTAAATTGGACAATAACTTGGGCACTCTATGGGTGTTCAGGGCATGACAAGACATTCGATGCAGATTCACAAGAGGCGGCCCCAACATTGACTCAAAGAAATGAACTGATCAGGCAGCCCTACTATTTTGTCCTTAGAGCTATGTCATGGAAGTCATGGATGGTGGTGCAGCTCATGGTTAGAGAAACTGGATTTGGACTCTAGAAAACTAACCTCGGAGGTAGATGCCAGAGTCTTCATCTCCTGCACCTCACGCAGCGCTGAGCAAATAGGCGGCATTTTATACAATGTTTGTTTGATCTGAAACTAAGGTATTAGGAAATTTCTGCATCACTTCTTGACATAGATATTGCATGTTCTAATATACTAGTTTTCAGAAAGTGGGGAACTAAGAATAATTTAGAGTCTTGAAGGAACAGACCCTGAATGTGAATCGGCAACAGCTAGCATGACACTCGGATGTATGTCTCATGAATATAGAACACATATGTGTTCATAGGTGAGGTAGGATTATTAGCTTTTAGATGGTGAGCCATCGGCCTGGCATATTGAAAGAGTTAGATTCATGTTCTGAGGGGAGTATGCATTCGTTCCTGTGATTATATTGTTACCCGCCCTGGGAAGCTGCCTTGCCCGCAGCGAGACGACATGGTTTGCCGGACTGTCTGTGGGTGCAGCCTGGCAGACAAAGATGTCAGTTTTCTGCATTGGAATACACTGGGCAAAACTCACAGGATATCCTTCCTGAAAGTCCAGAGAGGCCAGGGACCTATTATTATATTCAGGGCCAATGCCATAGTTCAAGAAGAGAAGGGAATGGCTGGAATAGGAAGGGAAGACAGTAGGGTTCTCAACTAAAGGGATGAAAAGAGAAAGTTAGTTATCCAAGATGTCTGGGGGACTTTTAACTTGGCTGGGTTTTTTTTTTTTTTCCTTTTAAAGAAGATGACCTCTTTTCCCTCTATCCCTACTGAGGGGATAAAAAGAGGGAGTAAGCAGAAACGCTGGCAGATGAAATGCAGTTTGACACTGGAAAACAACTTCTTGACAACCAGCGAGTGCGGCATGTGAGTGAGAGAAGCAGGGTCTGCGGCCAGGTAAGAGAGCCAAGAAGGCAGGCTGGGCGGCAGCGCTGGCCAAGAGTCGGAGAGTGTCTAGCTCTGGAATCCGAAGAACGGAGGCTGGATGTGTTGTAGGATTGTCCCCCTGAATCCTATATAATTTTATTAACCAGTGTCACCCCAATACAGTCAATAAAAAAGCAAAATAAAGAATATTAGCTGGGCTCCAGTATTCCTGAGCAGGTGACAAAGCAAGCCTGTCACGTGATTCTACTCCCGTCACAATTGACAAGGCTTTCTGAAACTCCAAAGTCGTTGAAACGCATTATATAATAAAAGCCATAACAAACACTCATGGGCTGCCTTGCTCTGCCAAAGGTATTAAAGGCATCATCTCATTCAATCCCGACAGTAAGCCCTGGTATCGATGTTACTATTGTTCCTATTTTATGGATAAGAAAACTGAGGCTGAAAGGGGTTAAATTGCCTAGGACACATCTCACACGTGGGAAAGCTCGCTCTTGAACTTAGGTCTGTGAAGTAAAAAGGCTTTTCCTTTAACGATGAAAAGCAGCTCGTTTTAAGCACAGCGCAGGGACGAGCTCTTTCAGAGAAGGCTGAGATGGGCCATCGACACCCGTGCGAAGTGCACGGGGCCAGTACCACACTCACACACTTCTGCGTGGCCACCACACTTTACCTGATGCTGACCGCGCAGCCACCACCAGTCAGTTTTGAACTGATGGAGCCACTTAAGGTCCAAGTGTCTGAGTCGAATTTCTTTAGAATCTTCTAGACTTGAATGGTATTATTCCATTATGATTGACAAAGTAACATTTTCCAGTCACTTCTTGACTCACTGTGTGAAGACTGTGCAATGGGAAAACGTGGAACAAGAGCCGTTGAGCACCAAAGGCTCCCTCAGTGTCGTGTCGGGAACTAGACGGAGACCCATGATGTCCATCAGAGGAGTGGACTTTGGATGTTCAATGAGAAGAGTCTGTAATTGCCAAAACTCTAAGTCATGGGTTGGAAAATGATGGCTTGTAGGTCAAATCTGGCCCATAGCCTGTTTTTGTAAATAAAGTTTTATTGGGACACAGCCATGTTTACTCATTCATGTATTATCTATGGCTGCTTTTATACCACAGCGGCAGAATTGAATGAACAGTAGCAACAGAGACCTTATGGCCCATAAAGCCCCAAACATTCACCTGCCCCTTCCCAAAAGGAGTTGACTGACCACTGCTCTAAAGGCTCCAGGGGTAGAGAAAAACAAGGCTCTTGAGAGAATCAAAAGACCTAAAAGTTTCACAAGGGAGAGAGCCACAAAAAGAGAAAATTAAAAGACCTGGAGAGAAAGAGAGACAGAAAAGGTGGAGGGCTAAAGAAAAACAAAGAAATAATAATAAGAGTGCAAAGCAGGACAAGAAAGGTAACCAGCAAGTGACAAGGCAGAGGGACCCCAGCGACTGTCCCGGAAGTTCCAGGTGCGGTCCCCGTCCATGAAGCAGCTGCTGTGTTCCAGTCACTTAATTTCTCAGCACCATATTATTATCTCCATTTAACTGATGAGGAAATGGGGACTGAGTTGCCCAGCGAGTAAGTGGCAGGGTCAGAAATAAAACACGAGCAGACTGACCCCCACTCCAATCTCTCTCCACCACACCCAGCCATCAGCGGCCACCCCCTGCCCACAGGATGAGAGTGCTATGTTCTTCAATGCCTTAAAAAGGTTACCAGAACATGGAATTTTAATAGTAATTATCTTCCTTTCATCTGGGCAAGAACTCGGTGACAATGAATCATCTATTTCAGCCGTGGTGCACTCCAGCGTTTCATCGACCCTCCTAAAATAGAGTGTTGTGGAGGCTCTGGCAGAGTTAGAAGCACAGCCCCAGAGTCCCAATTAGCAGTAAAGTTGCAGAACTCCAGCTTGACCAGACCCAAAGGCATTTGCTTCTAGACATGCTGTTGGGTCACGGACATGGGTGCTGGGGCTAACGCAGTCACTGCACCATCACCTCCGTCTGCCTGGAGCCGGCATGCGGCTCAGGGTCCAAGGTGGTCATGCGGAAAAGCTGCAGAAATGCAGCCCAGGAAACTGACTCAGCGACACCACCAAGCTCGCCTCAGGGCAGACTCATCCATAATGGAGGCAGGGAAAGGGAGCGACACCCAGCGGGGCCTGACAAGGCATCTGCCACCGCAGAGAAGCAGAACCTGCTGACTTGAGCAAACTGGGGTGATGACTGGCAACCGGTGCTTAAAGCCCTGGGCACTGTTACAAAGAATTCACATATCTTAACACTGTGATTCTACATAGCAACCTTTGCTTATGAGCATTATAATCATGCCCGTTTTGCAGATGAAGAAACTAAGGCAAACCAAGGTAAGTTAACTCGCCCCAGGTCACACTATCAGTAGGGAGGGAGGCCAGATTATGAACCCAGGAGGTCTGGCTCCAGAGACCAATTCTTAACTCCTGTGCTGGAGGGGCCTCTTGCACCCTGCCCTGCCCTTTTGAGAGGCTGTTTCTTGCAGGGTTTAAGAGATTAGACACTGGAGTCAACCAGGCCTGCTCTGAATCCTTTCCAGCTGTGGGATTTGGGGCAAGTGACTAACCTCTCTGAACCTCAGTGTCATCATCCTTAAAATGGATCCCCAAATCGCTAACAGCATCTATTCCTTGGAGGGTGGACGTGCAGCAGCAGCCCACTGGCAGCTCACGTTGGCTTGCAGGCTCATCTCCTGTGTGAGGAGCCCAGACCGCACCTGCTCTGCTTTCCCCTCATCTTCCTTCAGCTGCTCTGACTCCTGGCCCAGGTATGTGTGCGTGGCCCCACAACCAAAGGCAGATGCCCACCCCATACCACCAAGGGCAGAGGCGACAAAACTGGCACGGGTTCCATCCCGTTTCTGCAGGGCTGCAGCTCGTGTTTGTGGTTCAGCCTTGTCCTTGCTCTTCCCCTTTCACCCCATCTTCCCTTCTTGAAGGCCGGTCTGCTGGACTCAAGCTCCAGCGTCAGATGCAAAGAAAAGCAAGCCTTGCAGACAGACAGTACTTACCCAGCTCCTACAATCACAGAAGGTCAAATCATGTGTGTATGTCTATAGGTATACCTGTGTGTGTATATATACAATTGCACATGGATATATAATGTGAATGCACACATACAGATGTGTATACATTTACATGTGTACACAAATGTATGTACATGTATGCATATATAAGTACCTATAGATCTATATCTATATCTATCTATCTCCGAGTGGCTCCACTTCCCTCTGTTTATATCCCAGATGGGCTACTTCCAGGACAGTTTCTGGCAGGGATCTCTCCTCGTCTGGTGCTATCCAAACTAACCCCCTTTTCCGTGTTCATGGGCTTTCCTTACATTGACCAACGGTAGCTTGGTGGCTGACAGCCATGGCCAGGTCATCTGTGATGGACAGGAGGGCAGTAAACAAGATGCACTTGCAGCTTGCACTTCCTGCCTGCTTCCATGTCAAGCCCTATGGTAAAAGCTTTTCGTATTATTTTTATTTAATTCTCCTTGCTATGCAATGGAAGCAGGGTTTAAAAAAAACACCTATCTTATAGGAATTTTAAATGAAGACATTGATGCTCAGAGAAGCCGAGTAGCTCACCTAAGATCATAATTAACAGTCTACGTGACTCACACTAAGTGTCAACCACTATAGATCGATCGCCCCCCACTATAAGTGGCCCATCCAGCTCACAAGTCTGGAGAAAATGCACATTTATATGAAATTTTACATCGACTTCTTCAGAAACACTAAAGCACCTTAACAAGAAAACATAATTAGGGACAAAAATGGCAGAAAAACTTTAAAAGAGAAGATGGTAGCAGGTAGTTGAATTTAGGTCTCTACAGGAGAGTATACCTACCAGCACCAATTTCCATGCGAAAACTTTCCCTCAAAATAGGCAGCCAAAGAATGAATCAATTTGAAGACATAGTGTCATATTTCCTTTTATACCTTGTGTACCATTTATTCTCATAGGTGCTGGAAAATAACAAGGAGGCACGGGAGAGCCAGGAGGGTTGCCACACGTGTAGGAGTCAGAAACACTGATACATTGCAAACAAAACCACCTGGGTCTTTCATCATATTGCTGGGCTGGCATCATTAAACTCCTCTTGTCTCCACTTTATCACTGAAATAAATGAAGTAGCACTACTAATTAGGTTTACAGTGTTTCCACAACGAAAGTTAGGTTCTAGGAAAAAAGCTGCCTGAGATCAGGATTTTTAAGACCATTATTTCACAGCTCTGACCTCCTGGCTACATCCAACTCTATTCACTTCTGGCTTGAGGCAAACAAGAAGATGAAATGAAGAAGAGTCACCTCGATGGGACATTGTAGAAAATCCCTACTCATCTACGGGCCTATCATGTACTTATTCCTCTATGTACTGTTCCAAGTGCTGAGGATACAGCATTGGACACACCAGACACAAATCTCTGCCCCAGTTAAGCTCACCCTCCAGTCGTACCTGTTTCTGAATTTGAAAGGACCTCTCTGTTATGACATGATTGGAACATATGAACAAAGTCAATGTTTCAATAATAACATTTGTATATATGTGAATATATAATATATGCATATATAATATGTATAATGTGTATATGAATATATAATACCATATATATGTATATGCATATACATATATGCATATATATAACCCTTGGGGAGTTTGCAAGAAATGTGACAGACCATTTAAATAAAGAGACAAACAGCCCTGACTGGTGTGGCTCAGGTGGTTGGAGCATCATCCCGTCAACCGACAGGCTGCAAGTTCAATTCCTGGTCAGGACACATACCTAGGCTGTGGGTTCAGTCCCCGGTCAGGGTGCGTACGAGAGGCAGCCAATTAATGCTTCTCTCTCACATTGATGTTTCTCTCCCTCTCTCTCCCCTCTCCTCTCCCTTCCTTTCCCTCTTTCTAAAAAGTAAAAAAGAAATCAATGAGCATCATGTCTGGTGAGGATTAAAAAAAGAGGGAGACAAACAATATTATGCTACCAAAAGAAAAATGGACAAAGGCGTAATCAGATCTTTCTGTAGGAGAGAAAAAAAAACAATGACTAATACACATGAAAAATCTTCAATTTCCCTAGGGCTCAAATACATGTAATTTGTAGCTGAAAGGTAACAATTTCAACCTGCAAAAGCAACAAAAGTCCAAGAAAAAAAGATTGTTTGCAGAGCTGGTGAGGAGCCCTGAGAGGCGGGAACCACATGGGCAGAGAGCCCTGAAATGTGCACACCCTGTGATACCGTAATTCCTCTTTCAGACCCATCTAATGGGAATAATCAGAAATTTGGATTTAAAGTAGCAAAACAATGTACAAACTGTAGAAGTTACCTATGACTCTGAAACCTAGAAGAAAGACCTAACACAAAGAAATTATATAGAGAGTCTTCCCTGGAAACTACTGTCACTTGCTGTCAGATGTCCAAAAATGTCTCAGCCGCCCTGTTCGATGTTAAGCCTCAGGGACGTTTGCTTAAATTGCAGTTACAGTTGTGCCCCATTAACAAGCCAATTACAAACTAAGTGTGCGGAACAGGATATGCATGGGGTGGGGCAGAAGTAGGTTTACAGCTGTGAGTAAGCAAAGTTTATCTTTGAGTATTACTTATTAATTGCTGTATTATTCCCCATACGAACAACTGTAAACCTATGTTTGCCCCACCCTGTGTAAACAGACATGAAACTATGATAGGCAAAACAAACTGGAATTCTGGGACTTGTTGATTTCTTTAAGCTTTTCGCTCTAGGATGCCACATTATAAAAGTCATTTCTTTTGATACCGTTTCCTTCGATACCTCTGATACCTTCTAGTCTGCAACTCTATAGTGTCTTAATTTATCTGAAATAATGGTAATGTTGGCATTAATGTTTCTTAAAGTTTTACTATATGCCATGCAGCATGGTGAGGGTATTATCTCCTTCCAACACCCTCAGAGGTTGGTACTATTATTAGCGTATCTATATTCTTCACTGAGCTTCGGAAAGGCGAGTAGCTTGCCCAAGTCCATGTGGCTCCTGTGGGTAAGCTGGGGTTTGAATCCAGCGACCCAGTTCTGCACCAAATCCCATGCCCCTTAGCCCCTGGACCACACGACCCGATCTTTCACCCTAATTTATGTTATCTTAATTATTTGGAGTGTTTTTTATCTGTCCAATTAGATCCTAAGTTACTTTAGGGGAAGCTGTTTCTCACTCAACTTTGAGCATAAGGTATCACACACACAGCTGGCACTCAGTAAATGCCTGGGTTATAGACAAACAAGACTGCAGTTGTTTTAAAGTCAATTCTGACTCCTCTTCCTCACCAAGTTGTCCAGGAGGATTTTTCTTGACGGAAGAAAAAAAATCTCTTAAATTACTGTTTTTGATGCCATTGACTTGCTGGAGTCTTTATCCCCTCCAGCCTCCTGACCTGCCCTGCACATTTCACCCTGAAAACTATTTGCTCAGCTTCCCAGCTGATGAGCCCAGACACAAGATCCAAACCCTCAGACCCCCGGGGTGACCAGGTATGGACAGAGCCCACAGTTCAGCATCCTCCCAGGTGACAAGCAGGCCTAATGGAGGTTTAGATCAAAGGATTTGTCTGGATACCAGTTTTTACTTCTAAAACTAAGCAAGTTTCAGGCAAAGCAGGACAAGTTGTTTATGCCACGTTCTCCTGCCGGTCTCCCTAATTCCTCTCTTTACCGCCAAGTAGTCTACAAATAAGGTCACCGTGTACTTGCGCTGTGTGAAGACTGGGAAGCTCGGATTTAGGGCAGTTCAAACCCTCACTCAGAGACATTCAGCAGCTCGTGCTGTCGGACAGAGACTTCTCTGTACTTAAACTAACGCTCAGAGCTCCCAGTAGTGTGGCCAGGGCTCGTCTCCTCTCCACCTACCTGGTCTCCTGATCCCTCTGTCTTTCCAGTCTCTCGATAGTCCCTTGAATGTGTCTTTCCCACTTTCCCTAATTTACCCCTGACTTCTCCATGTGGGTGGCTTTACTGTCCCCTTCCTACTAATCCAGAGCTACCCCCAAGGACTCAGTTACTTCAAAGCCCCTTCCCATGCCCACCCCAGTTGTCTGTGAAGTTTGATGACCTCCACTCAGGACGGTGATTTGGACCACTCATTTGTCAAGAGTCACACCCGTGAGACCCTGCCCACCTCTTATGGTGATGTGTTGAACTCTTATTATTTTGTTCTTCCAAGAGTTATCCTTCCTTTCCCATGTTTGGATCTCGTCTGTTCAACAAAGTCAGGTCTCTTTGATGGCAGCTATTACACCTTGTATTTGTGTCCCCTGCAGCACTCAGCAATGCTATTTCTGATGCATTTCTTATACAGAGCAAACATGCAATAAATATGTGTTTATAGACACATATTTAAACTGATTAATACTGTCCCCCTCTGCCACGGGAAGAATTTAGCAGCTCTTCCATACAGATAAATGCTCCAATATTTTTTGTGTGGGTAAACTGCCTTCTCATTATTCTGCCTCCAGAAACTTAGCTCTCCTTAAATGTCTGGTAGGAGACTTGAACTGGGAGCCAAGTATGAACATTTCCCTCCCCTGCAATAAGTACCGGGCAGAATCACCGTGTGGGCAGGGTTGGGGGGGGGGGAGACAGGAAGAAAATATTATAACAGAAATGCAAAGAAAGCATCCATGAGAAATTCTGGAGAGGCAGAAAGCATTCCAAATACAGAGAAAGGTGTAGAGCAAAGGGCTTCTCAGGAAAGAGACAAATGAAGCAAAGCTGTCTGTGTCAGAGGACGGACGGGAAAACACGTGCACAAAGCCCCAGCATGAATGCCAAGCTCTGCCCTGGGAGGGCAGCCTGCCCGGCCCTCCGGAAGGGCGCCCTGGGAGGCCTCCCATGCACATCGGGGGAGGCTCCTCTTGCCCAGACAGAATGCGGCCCCAGGTACAGGACCGAAGGCCGGCACAGTGAACCGGTGG
The DNA here is from genome assembly GCA_007922815.1 of Macrotus californicus. Lineage (NCBI taxonomy): Eukaryota > Metazoa > Chordata > Mammalia > Chiroptera > Phyllostomidae > Macrotus > Macrotus californicus. Next base: position 63,172 of record VMDR010002443.1, read on the forward strand.
AAAATTTCCTTCAGGCTGAACATGATGTCGGCATAAAAAATAGTATTGATCCATTCGCCTGCTGGCCAAAGAGAAATCAACTTAGACAAAGGAAATGAGGCAATAGGTTTAATGTGACTCCAACTGCAGCTGCCAAATAAACCTAATGGACCCTGACTCTGCTTCCCAAGCTCTCTCTGGTCTGCACAGGCCCCTCCTCCGGGAGGCGCTGGAAAGTGTGCTGCAGGCACATAAAATCTGCGAAAGGAAATGGCAACTGCCCTCTGGTGTCCAAAGAATCCCCCCGCTGGCAGGATGTGGTGGGAAGAAACTTCCAGGAGCATTGGCAGGTTTGGAGGGACCCACGCCGCACGCTGGCCAAGTACGCACTTGTCACCGAGGACAGAGCGTGCAATCCGCTGCCCTGCAGCACTGCGAGGAAGCTCTGACCTTGAATTCACAGGAAGCTCACTGAGCACCTCCAGCTCGTCACTCCCCAGGAATATACGGGGCGGGGCAAAAGTAGGGTCACAGTTGTGAGGTGAGGAACACAAAGTTTATTCTTGCAGTGTTATTTATTATGTGTTCCATTCTTTTCATATGGACTGAAAACCGACATTTGCCCCACCTTGTATATATGCTCAATATTCTTTAATCATATATATGATCATATTCTATATATTCTACAGTCTTTACTCTCAGTTTACATGTGATAGAATCAGGAAATCATGGGTCAACACATGTTTGTGCACATGTCTGGGGTGGGCGCCAAAAATCTGTATTTCAGGGGCCGGATATGCAGGTGGAAAACAGAAGAGGTACAGACCCAGGTCTAAAGGTGACTGTTCGCCCTGACTGCTGTAGCTCAGTTTGGGTGTCATCCTGCAAGGTGAAGGGTCACTAGTTCCACTCCTGGTCAGGGTACATGCCTAGGTTGAGGGTTCAGTTCCCAATTGGGGAGCATATGAGGGGTGATCAGTTGAAGTTTCTCTTTCTCTCTCTCCCTTTCCTTCTCTCTAAAAATAAATAAGTAAAATCTTAAAAAGAATAAAGGTGACTATTCGCTGTGTCATCTCGGGGATGGAAAGGGATCCTGAGCCCAAGCTGTCTGACTGCCCCGCCCCGCCCCAGCCCCGCATCCCTCTCTCTCTGGCAGTGAGAGCTAATGGTCTACACTGGACTGTCAGACTCTCACTCCAAAAAACAACAACTGCAGCATAAAGCAAAAGCCACCACGTCTTGACCAGCCCTGGCCTTGCCACGCTGGGTAAAGAGTGACATTATTCCTTATTCACGCTTGTCCTCGACTGTCTACTGTGGTCTCTGGCACATGGCAAGGGTCCCATATGTGGTTTTTAATGACAGAATAAACAAATGTGGGACCAGATAAAATGTAATAGAGACAAATAGAAAGTTCTGCATTTAGTTATAAAAATCAAGCAATTTAACATGTTTCTATTGGGAAAAAAACTTTTTTTGAACTATACCATTTTAAAAGATTTTATTTACTTTATTTTTAGACAGAAGGGAAGGGAGGGAGAAAGAGAGGGAGAGAAACATCAATGTGTGGTTGTCTCTCGCATACCCTGTACTGGGGACCTGGCCTGCAACCCAGGCATGTGTTGACTGGGAATTGAACCAGTGACCCTTTGGTTTGCAGGCCAGTGCTCAATCCACTGAGCTACACCAGCCAGGGCTCTGATGGGAAAAATTTGACCGTCTTTCACATAAAACAAATCAGGGACTAGCTGGCTAGCCTAGAGAAACTCTCACACATGTGTACAAGGATGAACACAGTGTCTGAAATAGTGAAAATTGGAAACAATCTAAATGTCCACCAGCAAAAGAATATGTAATCAATTACACCATGTTCATAAAATAGAATACTATGCAGCAATGAAGGTAAATGAAACAAACCAATACATTTCAACATGGATAAGTATCACAAACACAAAAACACAATATTGATAAAGTTGTACAATATACGTATAGTATAATCAATTCATACAAAGCTAAAATACACAAATTTTATATGTGTGTATATATGTGGCTTTGGAATACATCTACAAATAGTGCAAATAGAAAGAAATGCAGAAATGCACAGATGGAATAAACGTCAAATCCAGCATAGATGTTGGGGAGTGGGAAGGAAATGGGATTGGGAACATCAACAGAGCATGTTAACTGCATTACCTTTGTACTTTTTGTTTATATTAACTATTGCATCTTTTAAAAATTATGAGCACTGTAGATTACTATCAGCCCAGGTGGAGTTAGACCTGGTCATATGAACATAAACAACAGAAGGACTACCCAATGCCAGTTTTTAAATTATTAAATGAGCAAATGTGATTTTGGAACCTCATGCAGTTGCCCACATTTTACTGTTTTTAACCTATCAACGGCAAGTTCACAAGATGCATCCTAGGAAAATGTAATAAAGGAAATGCAAAGTTCTGCATTTAGTTATTTAACTAACCAGCCCCACTTGTTTCTGCAGCAGTGGTACGAGGGGCAGGATTGTGTCCAGTTCTGGGACTCCTTGGTTCACGAAACATGGACAAGTAAGTGTGTGTCAAGAGAAGGAAGAACAGAAGAGAGGTCAAGACATTGGGGTTCTGCTAACCCTGGACCTCAGGATTTGTTGAGGGACCTGAGAATGCTTATCTGGTGGTGGGATGGCTTTATGGGGGCCGATAACCTTGTTCAAATGTTTGAGTATGTGAGTGAAGGAATAAACAAATGAATGAATGAATGAATGAACTTTCATATGAGAGCATAGATATATCTATATAGCTCTAGGGGCCAGACCTGTTAGCAGCTGAAAGAAGGTAATTTTTTTAATTCAACCAGGGAAGAACATCCTAACAAATGCAGCCATCCCAAAAAGGACTGAAAAGCTTGATTAGCTAGTAAGGTCCCTAAAACCAGCAGTGATCAAGGAAGGTTGTAGAGAACTCAGTTTGGGGGCCTGATCGGACTTCATGAGTTTCAAAATCTTATTTGACTGTAAGAGTCTAAACTTGAGTGGGCATCGGAATCCCCGGGGGGGCTTTACTAAAACCCAGATCCGGGGGCCGCACCCCCAGGGTTTCTGCGGCAGCAAGTCTGGGTGGTGCCTGAGAGTTTGCATTTCTAATAAACTCCCAGATCTTGCTGGTGTTGGTGGTTCGAGGGGCATACTTTGAGAACTTCTGTTCTTAACAAAAAAGTTTAAATTAAGGTTTTTTGATGTTTTGTTCAGGCCTTGCAAAAGAGCGTCCTCCCCTGAATTACTCCCCACTGCCTCCAAACAGACTTCCCCTGTGGCCCTCCTCTGAAGGGAAGGGCGTGTTGGCACCGGCTTTCTCCAAAGGCCATGTGGGAAGCCACGGCTCTTTGCTGTGCTTTAAGAACATAAGGACCCTGGGATTCTTTTCAGGCGCTGATGTTAAATTTCCCTTGATTCCTTTTCATTCCGTCTTCCATTTCCTCCATAACCAAGGGCCCACGTCTTTAAGATAGTTAGGAGAGAGTCTGAAGCTAATGAACACTTATTTGACCACCAAACAATCCAACCTGGATTAGACTCCCCTCATGGCCAGGTCTGGGGATGCCACTCACCACTGACGCTGGAATGCGTCCTTGTCAAGAATTCTCTTCTTTTTAATTCGAAGGGGAAAAAAAATGTACAAGCTGGATCTTGAACTAGTTCCAGAAGCAGATAAACAAAGCCCAACCAAAATGATTAAATCGCACATTTGTTTACTGGCCCAAGACTGGCAATGTCTGCTTTACTCACTCAACAAATAATGATTGAGCTCCTATATGTAGCTGGCACTGTTTTGGAATCTAGGAATCCAGCTGCAAGTAAGACAGGCAGATGCCAAAACCAGAAAAATATATATGTCAGGTAGGAAAAAAAAATATAGCAGGTGCTTAGTTAGAAGACCCATGCCTTTTGCACAACCACCTCCCCTTGGTGCTTCTTTTTTGCCCGAATCCTGATGCTCAAAATAAACTGTGCTTGCTCTGGCAGAAGCAAATGATTAACGATAGAATGGGTCACTGTGATCTGTTCCTAAGAAGCTTTTCTTTCATAATTTGAAAGAAAATTGCAGCCACTAGTAGTGAAGTCGCTGGAAACCATTTCTAGTTCACTGAAAAGGTTCAGTTGCCGAAGAACATGTTTAAATAAACAACCTGGAATAAAGAGTGGTTAAATTTTTACCCACATGTAATTAGCAAAGCTAGCTCTTTCCATGCATGGCCCAAAACTTTTTCAAAGCAAATGTCTTCTGAAGGCCACAAAATGAGTCATAAGTGATTTGTTGTAATAGTTTCACTGCAAATACTTTTTCCCTTTTTAAAAAATTTTTTTATTTATTTTGAGAGAGAGGGGGAAGGTAAAGAGAAAAAGAGGGAGAAAAACATCAATGTGTGGTTGCCTCTTGCACGCCCCCTACTGGGGACCTGGCCTGCAACCCAGGCATGTGCCCTGACTGGGAACCAAACCAGCGACCCTTTGGTTCGCAGGCCGGCACTCAATCCACTGAGCCACACCAGCCAGGGCTGCAAATAGTTTTGCACATAAGAGTTCTGTGTATCAGATTATTTTAGCCAAAAGAAGCCATCCAAACTTCTCCACTTTGGCCATTCTTGGAGACAATTGGACAGTGCAAGAAATATAAGAGATGGAGCTTTCATATGAAATTCAATTCTAGTACCCTTTGTTCATGTCTGAATTAAGTTATTATTGCAAGGACTTTTGAGTCACAACTTAGGCTAAGAACAGCTCTTGCTTATTTGATAAATTGACCTCCTACTGCCCCTGACCACCTACTACTATGAACTGACCACCTACTACTACTAACTGAGCACTTACAGCAAGCCAAGCACTCCTGAACATGAATTATGTACCAAGCATTTTAGTTATTTTGTTTCCAGTTCTGTTATTGCACCAAGCCCTTTATGTACACTACCTTACACATCCACCACATGCTATGAAATCAATACCATCATCATCCCTGTCCTACAAATGAAGAAACTGAAGTCAGAAAAATGAAATAAGCTCCCCAAGTTCACATCCAGCGAGCAAAAGGCAGAGTAGAAAGTCAGCCCCAAAACCTTTCTCTTTAAACTACGGTTCTGCTCCTGCCCCTGGCAGCCAAGCTGGTGAGCTGGGTTTGGGGTGGATTAGCAAAGAGCATGTACCATTCCTCAAGACACTTTGCTATCATCTGCCAGAAAATTGTCATAATTACTTGTGCAAATCTACGGTGCCCACCATGTGATGGATGCCCCCACAGCTGTGCGAAAGCAAAATCTGGAAACCTTAACCTGGTGAAAAATCACCATGCAGATTCTCTTCATTCCACCATGCATCTGGTACGTGGCCTGGGTGAGTCCCCCCTCCTTCCATTCAGTGTGCACTGTGAGCGTGTGGGTTCGGGGCCTGGAAGGGGTTAGTTATAAACACTCTTAGAAACAGACATTAAAGGCAGAGTCTTCAGGCTCAGCAACTTTTATGAGCAGGAACAGTTGCTGCGTTTACGTGCATGCGTGTGAGTGTGGGCTGTGTGTGTGTGTGTGTGTGTGTGTGCATATGCTTCTTCTTTGGACGGGGAGGCAAGTCATAGTGTATCAACTAGGCAAAGAAGGCACAATGTGCAACTTCAGGGGAAAATGCCTAATAGCATCTGTGAAATAGTCACTGCTAATACACCTATAATAATAAGCCACAGTCATCACTATTTACCAAAGGACACCTTGGTCCCTATTTCTGTGTCCCCACATCCCACAATCCCCATGACCCAAGGGTGAACTAGTCACTCCTGCTTTCGTTTGCACACAAGGCCCCTTCTGGACTCCAGAGGGGCCCTTTCATAAGCTGTGAGCCATTACTCCTCGCTGAATGTAAAGTTAAATTCATTTATCTCTCTCCTCAGTGAGAAAAGGAAGGAAATTAAGCAGGAAAGACGGCCGAGTGTCTCAAGAATGGTGCATTCAAAGTCAAAGCTGGCTATAATTGAGTTTAAAAAAATAAGTGAAAATAACTGTGAGTAAAATATGCCTGCTCTGCAGAATACACTGTAGCTAAAAGTCTTCATTAAATGTTCCAGTGCACACAATGTGTTAGCTGTGTGTTTGTGTGCCTGAGATTCTGCGAGATATCCTGGAGCTCATAAATACTGGAAAGGGACAGTTGCCATAGCAACTAAGTGCTATTTAATGAATACTGAAGAACTGAAGCTCACAGGATAGTAGTCTTAAATTGCCAGAACATGAGTTACTGCTGCTGCTATGGGCTTGCAAGTAACTCAAATGCCATCCTCTCTAATAAGATATTCAACAAGCTGGCCCGTCTGACCAGCCTCTGCCTCAACCACAGGATATCACAAGATTCTGTCTTGACGCGACATGAAAACCATACTCTTGATTTCTTCCCCTTGTCTCTAAGTACCAAGATATCCTACAGAAATGTTTAGATAAGGAAGGCATCCTTAAATTTCAAGCTTTGACCCAGGTAGTGAAGTATCAGGACGCGTAACCTCTGTTGCCAGCAACAGACAGACGTGGGCTCAATGAGCCGTGGCACCAAACGCAGCAGACTCCCTGTACTTCTGAAGAAGGTGAACGCTCGGTTTGCACCGAGTGCAGCTTGCTTTTATTGTGCAATGACGCAGAAGAGCTACTGCAGCTGATTTTTGCAGGAACTTTTTACGGGCTAGTAACATCTTAGGTAATCTTTCATCCAGATGTACAAACCTTCTCCACAGACTCCCACTCCCAGTTCTCTCTCACCATCCATCACCACATGTCAGGTTTCTCACCCCAGGATCATCCATCTTTTTACAGGTTTAAAAGAGAAAGAACCGGGCTGCACTGCTTTTCCTTACCCTGATCTCCCTCAGTAACTTCAACGCAGCCCGTTTGTAAGGCCACAGATGGTATTGCAAGCATACTTATTTCTACATGCCATTAATAAGTAATGAGAATTTTTAAAAATGAAAACATCTATGTATCACAAAGCCAAAAATCATTAGCAAATACATTCATTCTCCAGAGGCTGGTTGGTTCTTGCATAACCAGCAGCTCTCATGGCCTGGTTGGGGCTTGAGCTCAGTGTGGGCTGTGGGTGCCCCCTTCAGGCTCTTAGGTGAAATGCATGTTGCTCTCATTTGTGATACTAGCTAGTCAGCTGGGTGATTGTTTTTGCTAAAACCTTGTAGGAAATTTAGAAGGGAAATTTTGGCCAACCTCTCATGGTGTAGTCAGACAGAAAAGCTTCACATAACCAGCCTCAAGCTAATATTAAAGTCAGGTAGGTAAAAGAAACAGGAATATCTTGCAAGAAAAAATCCTATTGGTCTATGCATTTACTAATTTGATCAAACAAAGCTTCTTCACTAGATCAGCTCTGTTTAAAATCTTAACAAACAAAATAAAACTGGAAACAGGCAGCTCACAACCTCCTCACCTTCCTACTCCCTTGCATAGTCTGAACCTGTTCTCTCTCATTTAATCCCTAGCCTTAACTGCTTTCCCCCAAACTCTTCTAACTGTGCCTCAGTTTCTCTCTCCTGCATGTTTAGTGTTGACTCTCAGGGCCAGACATCTCACTCACTCTTCTCTCTAAAGTGGTCCTATGCGGATGCCTGCACTGATGAAAGAATGCTCTTTCTTCATTGAGCATCAGTGGCATCGTGTTTCTGCCTCTCACGTGACGGTCTTAACACATTCCGTAGACTGAGAGCCTTTGACCTTATGTCTCCTCTCCCTACACTGTCAGCTTCCTAAATGCAGGGCCTGGTGGCTCCTATACGACTGTGGCCCTCATGCCTGGCTCACAGGGGTGCCCCAGCGCTGAGTCAGTGTGTGCATAAAGGAACCCAGGAAGCCAAATCTCTTTTGACTTAATTTTCTCCTTTGTTAGAGCTGCTTCACACGCTAATTGTTCCCCAACCTTAAAAATGGAGGGGACACAAAGAAAGTATGTCCAGTGTGGCAGGCCTCCCTCTTCTCCTTGGAAAACCCTTTCAACTTATATTCCTCTTCGTTCATTCCTTCTTGCAACATCCTTTATTGATAACTGGCAATAAGTTAAAAGCACGAGATGAGAAAATGCTTCCCTTACTTTCCTCTCATCATAACTGGTGTTAAATAAAACCTTTCCAATTCTCCTTTATGCTGTTTCTTTATTTTTCCCATTTTACTAAGGCGCACTCGGCATACGACACGGTGTGAGTTTCAGGTGACACCATGTTGATCTGATGCACTTATATGTAACAAAATGATTGCCGCCGTAGCTGGCTTGCACTCTCGTCACGTCACCTAATTACCATTTCTTTTTTGTGAGAACACTTAAGATCTGCTCTCTTAGCGACTTTCAAGTATACGACAGAGTTCACGTCATTTCTTTAGCACATCATTCTTCCGTGCGGGGTGGAGGGCTGGACCCGTCTCACCCACCCGTTCCATATTGATTGTGCCTGTGCCCTGGGCTGGACTGGGCCAGACCTTGGAGACATGGAATTAATTAGAACATGAAACTAGAGCACAATTCCCCACTCCTTAACTGTGGCCTGTGCATAGTGATTTCCTTCTGAAAAAGGGGAAGAAAGGAGCAACTTTACCGTGGAGGGACCTGATGAGCTCTACTCCGGCCAGCTAGCCCGGCCAACATCAACAGCATGTGCCATAGAAAGGCTGTGATGAACGAGTATGTACCTCTCTGGTCTTCCTCCTCAAACCCACAGCCCAAGGCTAGTAATGAGGAGAAGACATCAGAAAAATCATCAGAAAAGACAGAGGGACATTCTTCAAAACACCTGGCTCGTACTCCTCAAAATGGTCAAGGCCATCAAAGACAAAAAAGTCAGAGGGACTGTCACAGACCACAGGGAGGAGCCTCAGGAAACATGACAACTAAGGTCATGGGGCATCCCGGATGAATCCCGAAACGGAAAAAGGAATACGAGGCCAAAACTAAAGAAATTTTGCTCTGGCCGAGTTGCCCAGTTGGTTGGAACATCGCCCTCTACACCAAAAGGTCATGGATTTGATTCCTGGTCAGGGCGCATACCCGGGTTGCTGGTTGACCCCCCCCATTGGGATGCATATGGGAAGCGACCAATGGATGTTTCTCTCTCTCTTTTTCTCTCTCTCTCCCTCTCTCTCTCATCAGTAAACATATCCTTGGGTAAGGATTTAAAAATCTAGAGACACGTCGGTAAGGCATGGACTCCAGTTAACAATAACATGCCTCCACGGTCCGTCAGCGGCACCGCGCCCTGTAACCTGGGAGAACAATGGAGACTGAGTGTGGGGTACATGAGAGCTCGGCACTATCTTTGCAACTTTCCTGAAACTCTAAATCTGGTCTAAAATAGAACACTTATTTTTCTAAATGGGATTAGACATAAATGATGGTAAGGAGAGAGAAAAGCAATGAGTAAAGACCATGGAACAGGCCTACCATTTCCCTCCCGTGGAATCTAATGACAGAATGATCTAACAAGCAGAATAAAGACAGACTCACAGGTAGAGAGCAGGCTGACAGTTGGGGGAGGACCTTGAGGGGGTGGAGCACTTGAGCAAAAAAGAAAGAAAAAAAGAGAAAGACTCATGGACATGGACAACAGTGTGCCAATTGCAGGGCGTGGGGGCGGGGGGGTGGTGGTGGCGGAGGGTATGTGGGGATAAATGGTGATGGAGACCTGCCTTGGGGTGGTGAACACACAGCACCGTGCACAGGTGATGTGTTGTGGACCTGTGCACTGAAACCTGTATGGTTCTGTTAACCAATGTCCCCCCTGATAAATTCAATAAAAAAAGAAAGAAAGAAAAAAGCTATGGCACAGATTGAAAGCGGTGCGCAGCAGTTAACGGAGCTCAGTCCGCGAGGCGCGGGGGGCTGGCTGCGAGGTGGTGGGCGGCGTCTGAGGCAGTGGGGAGCGGTGGGCGGTGTGTGCACGGTTAGGCGAGGCTCAACAGGCTGTCGCACGTCAGAAAGGTGCTCATTGAGGTCAGCAGCATACGTACTGGTCAGGAACGGTCCGCCCGGAGGAGCAACTTTCTCATAACCAGCAGGAATAGAGCAAGCCGGCGCTGTGATCAGCCTAGATGAGGAACTAGCACCCAGCGTCTGCCAAACCTCTCTTTTAATGTGAACCGCGAGAAATGCGCTTTCTCCTTGTTCAAACATTCTTTCAGACTCATTATTCCACAAAGCCTCCTCGTCAACCGCCCCTTCTCTCCTGATCCCCGCAGTCTGCAATTTTCACGCTGAAAAAGATGAATAGTGAAAAAATTCTGATGGTGGCTTAGGGAAAATTCTTAAATTGAAGGGTTAGAGAAGCAAGAAATCCAAAGGGGGTTAAGTTATTTTCATATATTCTGCCAAGCAAACATAATCTTTCCTCATTTTTCACAAATGAAAAGGTTTAAAACAAAGAAAAGCAAAGCAAAGAGGTTTTCAGCTTTTTTGAAAAGAACCCAAGGGCCAGAGAAAGACAGTGCTACGGCCCACCTGCCTCCCTGGTCGGCACGGGCAAAACAGGCCAAGAACACCTGGACACGAAAATGAGCAGCAGAGAATGACACCAGTCAAGCCAGATGAAGAGAAAGAGCCACAGCAACGACTGGCTTGGGCAGCCCTTACTTCGTGTACAGAGCATTTTCACACATGTCACCTCATGAGATTCTAAGAGAAACATAAAGTGGGCATAACAACTACTAATAGTCTCATTTTACCCGTGAGACAGTGGGCTGGGGGAGAACCACACGTCAGGTCCTCGGGCTATGCCGGTTTCCATTGTGTACCTCGGTGTGCACGACCAGCAGACGTAGAGGGAGAAGACTTAGCGTTAATAATTAAATGCCAGCATGGGTCTTCACCACAAAAGACACATATATGAACATGCAGGGGTTTAGTTTTCTGTTACCATTACTGTTGCAAGGATAGGTATTATGTAAGAAATATCAAAGAATTGAGGAAAGAGAAAGAAACTTAAAAGCACAAAAGCGTTGTAGTTTGACCTTAAGCGGGTTATTCTTAGACTAGAAGTGAGGGGAACAAAGCAGGTAATATATAGATCTTTGAAAATTAAACTGAACATCTGGTTTCATTATGTGCTATTCAGGAACAACCAAACAGGAAAGGAAAGACAAACAATGTTACAGAAACCGGTAGCTAACACGTGAGAAAGTGGTCTAAATTTATACCGTCAACAAACATGACTCAAGGAGACACAATCACCGCCTATAAATATCTTCCAAGCAACGATATACCTGGTGAAAAGTAAGTGAATTATGCATAACCTTAGGTCCAGGTCATTTCTCTTTGTCTACTTGTCTACAAAAGGCAGTGCTTTACACCTGCGCCACCGCCATCCCCAGAAATTAAGACAAGCTGAGGAGACCATAAGTCTGGGGGCTGCTGGAGGCACCCAGGTGTGGGTTTAAAAGCAGAACCACAGGGAAGGTCCTCTGTGCTCTCCACATCAAGAATTCGATGGTGATACAGTCACATCCCTCACTAGAGTATTTATATTTCTCCCTTACCTTTGAAATGGAGTGATAAAGAATAGAATCAAATCCAAAAAAGCTTTTGGTTGCTGGACTACTTGATTGAAAGGAAAACCAGACCGCGAACAATCAAGTTCAAGATGCTACAGAGTGCTCTGCTTTGATGTCAGGAGACAGCATGGCACCGAATCTCATGAAAGGCAGACAAGTTTGCAAGGTCAAAGACCCTGCATCATGGTTCTGATCTCAAAGCTGTCACAGACCCTGCTGGGCTCCAGTGGGCTTGTGGCCACAGATAATTGTGATTGTCATACTTTGTAAATCACATTCTAGACACCAAAGCATTTTTAAGACTACTGAGGGCTTCACATAGGCAAATTATTACTAATTATGATCATCATTATGACTCTCTCAGATGCTATGCTTCAAAAACACCATTTTCCACAAATCTTTCTTCCACATGATGGTTTTCTCCCATTTAAATTTCCTAGATTTTCTGATTCAGTGTCGTGAGCTCTTTAAACCACCAGTCATTTCAAAAGACCTATCTGGTCCCAGCACTTGTAGCAGCCTAAATTGTTTGAATTGCAACAGAAATGATCCTGGGCAGACCCCCGCAGTGTAAAATCGCCCTGGCAGAGTGACCTTGAAAACATCAGGAGCTTTCTAACCACAGCATGCTCAATTCATCCACAGACCAACCCAAATCCCAGCCATTGTTTTCCATTGTCTTTCCAAGGACAATTTTTCTAGCCTTGTAGAGAACCTACCTGCATTTTATTTGAGACCATTTTTTTTTCATTGCTTTTAGAGAGAGGGGAAGATGGAAACATTGATGTGAGAGAAATAATGATTGGCTGCTTCCTGTAGGTGCTGGGACCGGGAATCAAACCTGAAACCTGGGTATGTGGCCTGACCAGGAATCCAGGAGGCAACCCTTTGGGAGGATGCTCCAACCCACTGAATGATGCATTAATTTCTTATGCAGGGAGAGAGGTTGGAATCTTTTGATAACCAGATATTTCATCCTTAAATGGGCAATGGTTCCTCACTAACATAACAAAGACTCAGAGTGGTGCTTTGCTGGTATCTTATGTAAATAAGATGTTCGCACCACCATTTACTGCATTGCTTAGATCCCAAACCAGTAATGGGGTGATGCATGTTTACTAAAGGCTACTTGCAAGGACCAAGGGCTGCTAGCCATGAACGGGTTCCTGAGTGGGGACAAGGAGTGCTCAGAGGAGAGTGTCAAGCTCAAAAATACGAATATTTTCTAAGGGAATCTTTGGGGTTTGTTTTTAAGCTCATAGCAATGACAGTCTAGTGCTTCTCGAAAAGTTTTCTTTTCCCCAGAGCATACCCCATGAGCATTTCAACCGAAACTGGGTCTTTGCCATGTATCACCCTCAAGAAACGATAGACTTTCGCTTCTTACTACAACGAAAAATCTCATAGGCTTTGAAACAATACCTATACATGCATGCATGCACACGTAATATGTGAAAGTATTTGGAACTTTCCCTATTACAACTGCAAAGTTCATTTAAAAACACAAATCAGGATGCTGGTGTTGTCTGGGCTGACACGCTACAGGAGAAATTAGCAGAGCGGCAGCTCCTACTAAACGCTTTCCTGAGCTGGAATTTGCCAGACCTGCAATATTAACATAGAATTATGGAAATTGGAAACAGAAAGCTGGAGTCCACTGGGAATGATAGGCTCGAGATGAACTCAACTGGAAAATTTGGCTAACTGAAAGTGACATCCTTTGTGCTGGAATTTTTCTATCTGAAAGCTTTAAAGAGGCTGTAATTATTTTGAGTTTTCAATTCAGTCCTTTCAGACTAAGCCTTTTATTTTCTCCATTTCTCTGTACCTTTCCTCCATGTGAATTCAGGTGCCTGCCAAGCACGGAAGAGGTAAATTCAAACTGGTTTTATACATATATCTATTTTCAGGGAATGGTACGCACACAACTTTTGCATCTTTTATGCCAAGAAAAACAAAGGAATATTTGTACATCAAAAGCTTTATATTGTGCACAGTCTCAAAATTCCTGAGCCTGGCTAAATAAATCACCTAATAAGAAATGCCTGATTAAGGCCAATGCATAATTTCTTGGCGCATTAGTGCTTTTTCTGCATCATGAATCCAAGAAACACAAGAACTTAGGCTTACCTTGTAGCTTTTGGGTCCCAAATCACAATGTCAGCATCTGATCCTACAGCTATTCTTCCTTTTCTTGGGTAGAGATGAAAGATTTTAGCTGCGTTTGTGCTGGTAACCGCCACAAATCGGTTTTCATCCATTTTACCACTGTGCTGAAAAACCATTCAAGGAAGAAAATACGTTTGTTCTAATGATCAATATTTTAAAATCTGTCAATCAAAGTGTAAAACGTGTATCTCTTGGAACCAAATAGAATTGCATCTAATTTCTTAAAAAAAATTTTTTTATCCTCACACAAGGATATGCTCATTGATTTTAGAGAGAGGGCAAGGGAGGGAGAGAGTGGGGGAAAAACATCAGGGCAAGAGAAAGACATTGATCGGTTGCCTCTTTTCAAAAACACTCAACCTTAAAAAAAAAATGTCCACTATTTTTTTATCCTCCCCAGAATCACATAGACAACAGCTAAATGTTAGCGATGATATTTCCAATTCTCATTTAAAGATTACCACCAGCACCTACTACACTTATGATCTGGCTTATTTATTGCAGACCCAAGATGCATGAGTGATCATGCAGACATCGGATGGAATATTAAAAAGTTAAGGTAAGATAGACCTTTAAATCAGGTGGCAACACTTTTTGAAAGAGAAAGAATCAGCTCAAGAGTTTCCTAGTGTGAAATTAACTTTACATGATTTAACAATTATGGACAGTCAAATGCAAATGATTTTTAAAGGGACAGACATTGGAGAGCTGTGATCCCACTAAAATTATTTTGTTTTGATGTTGGGAGTTTATCTCTATGGACATGTATATGGTAAAAGTAGCCTTAAGGTTTATTTCATTGCCAAAGAGTCCTTATTTAAAATAAAATTAAGAACTGTGTCCTGAAACTAATATTCCCATAAGTAAATCATCCTAAGTTTCAGAAAGTAACACTGGCGCTGGCTGGTGTGGCTCAGTGGAATGAGTGCCAACTTGTAAACTGAAAGGTCGATTCCCAGTCAGGGCACATGCCTGGGTTGTGGGCCAGGTCTCCAGTTGGGGGCATATGAGAGGCAACCAGTTCAGGGGTGTCCAAACTTTTGGCAACTCTGCACCACACTGGAAGAAGAAGAGTTGTCTTGGGCTACCTATTAAATACACCGTGACACGTAATCACACACAAAAAAATATCTCATACTGTTTTAAGTAAATCTACGATTTTGTGTGGGGCCGCATTCACAGTCATCCTGGGCTACATGCAGCCTGTGGGCCGCAGGTTGAACACCCCTGCCAGATAGATGTTTTTCTTGTACAACAACGTTTCTCTCCCTCTCTTTCTCCCTTCCCCTTTCTCTAAAAATAAATAAATAAAACCTTTTCAAAAATTATTTAAAAAACAAAAGAAAATAACATTGCTTTTTTGTATGTTATTCAAATATTTAATTACTGAAAAGTAACTTATATTACTCTATATTAAAGCCATTTACATACTTAGGAAATGCAAGAGATTATGAAAACCTGTTGTAATGAAGATACTCATCATAATAACACAAGTTTGAAGAGAAAGGATGGACTGTTACCAAGAAAACCTGAGAAAAAAGAAAGAGAAAAGAAGTCATCTGGGATGGTTAGAGTTGGGGTAGAGGACAAGGGGGTGAAGAGGATTATTACTAGAAGACAGCTATAGAGATGTTTTAAAGACCCATATATATATATGAAATAGAGAGAGAGATATAAATTGTTCAAACATCATCCTATCAGTAATGGAGCAAAGTAAAGGGTTTAGAGAGGAAAGCAGCATGAGCACGCCTTCATTTCTGAAAGGCGACTCTGGTCCTAGGGCAGAGACTCGAGACTCGAGGCCAGGACACCAGCTGCGGAGACAACTGCAGTTGTCCACGCGACAGATGGGCCTCTGGTAGAGTGGCAGATGTGGGGGTGGAAATGAGGAGGCATTGTGGGAGTAAAATTGACGAGAGTTGGTACGTAATTAGAGTTAGAAGTAAGTGGTATGTGCAGGGATTCTGAGGCATGAGACATGATTAACGTGTCACCTACTGGGGGGTTGCTAGGAGATGGGTGTGAACAGCGTGGTAATGGGGCCCTTAGTCTAATGGGCAGACGCCTCCCACTAAACTTTACAACTACCCAGGTCAACCAGCCAGACAGGTTAACATGTGAACCTTTAACTATTTGATTCTTCTCCATTCTCAGGGAGAGCGTTTTAAATCATGGGACTTTTAAAAATCTTTTTCTAGACTTTAAATTTTTACTTATGTGCCTTCATACAACTGTTTAAAAAATATGACATCCAAGGGTTCTTAGAAAGGGACATCTACGAAGATTTCATGAAAAGGGTATAAACAGAATAAAATTCCTTCATGTATTTTCAATCATCGACTTTATATCAATGACACACAGGGGCTGGGGTTCAAGAACATGAGAAACCATATCTTCAAGAATCTGCCCTGAAACCCCTCCTAAAGTTGCCTCCTAGTGTGCGCAGAAGGGTTCAAGCACCCTCTGCACCAAACCACGCAGAGAAGACAGTTATGTCTTCTTATTGCCCTGGGGCATGGGGTGGTGGTGACGGTGTGGAGTCCTAGTCTCTACCACAGTAAAAGCCCCCCAAAAGCTTCTCTGGGAAGGCTAAGGCACACTTGTCCTAAACCAGACTGGATCCGGGCCAAAGAGGTGGGCAGAGCAGGCTGCATCTTGTGAAACTCACCACGCCTTTCTCCCATATTATTGACATCCGGTCCTCAACACCATTCACCCCATTAGGAATCTTGGTAAAATCATCTTTCCCAAGAGCTTTCTGGCAGGTGTTGAAGGTGCAGTGGTCCGTCCCTGTGGTGGTGAGATCACCACTGTAGAAGAAAAACACAGCAGAGTGATGGGACTGAGCGGACAGAGTAGGTCAGGAGGAGACCACCATGACTTTCCCTCATCTCCGGACTCCCTTCTCAGCTGAGGGCAGGAGACTGCAATGGAAAAGGAGTCGCTTTTTCAAGGACACATTTCACCTACCCCCATCCTGAGTCTAGGAAGCACTTTTGGGGAATACTCTTACAAGAAGTGTGACGATACATTCTAGGCTCACTTTCATTACTTACAGCTTCTGTGATTACAAGCTTGTCCGATGTTCAGTTTCTCATCTAGAGATTGATAATTATATGTACTTGGTGACATTATTTCAGGATCACTGGCAGTAATTCCAGTGAAAATTCCTTGTGAGTAGAGCACTACGCAAAGGTGTGCCATGGCAATCCATGGGAACAGAGGCAGGGCCTCTAGGGCAGCCCCTGGCCTACTGGGAACCCCGAGATGAGCAGAGATGTGACGATGGCTGAGGATGTGATGTCACTGGTGACAGGAATCCTGCTTTGACTTCTGATTAATCTTGAGGATGTAGGAGTATGAAGGAAGAAGGAAGAAGGAGGCTGAGAGGAAAGGGCAAGTGAACTCTTGTATAGTCTGTTATGAAAAATTCTTTGTTAACTTGGATCTGTGAATCTGTGAATGGGGAGTGTCAGGATGTCCATGAATGGTGTAATTCTCAAAAAAAAAATCATAATGTCCCAGACAGTAATATCTCTGAAAATAGTTTGGATGGCCCTTCATTGGGATAAACTACTTGAGGTTGGGATTTTGCCTTGTCCCCTGCAGTGACTCTGCCCTCCATTATAACCTAGTATACCTGGGCAACAGGTGCCTCTGGTTCCCAGGTTATATTGGCATAGAAAAAAATTCAAGAATGTTCTGAACTATAAAAATAAGGTGTAATGAAGAGACCTGACTCAAGGCAACAAGAGATAGAAAAGACCAGGGAAAAAGATCAGAAGAGAGTAAAGTTTCAGTAAAAAGAATCTGATTTCTTTATCTCCAGGAGAGATTTTTGACAATATATCATCAGATAATTAAGCCAATGCTTTTAGGTCTCCACACGAGGGACAGTCCCCAGAGCCTGTCACAGCAAGGAGAACAGGATACCGGGAAGTCAATGGAAGGTCCAGATGGTAAGACAAGATCTCTTATACTCAAACTAGAGGCTCAGAAAGCACCTTATTTTGGCAAAACACTTCATGATCATCTGCTAAATGATTACTTAGCCAACAGATTCATGAGGTAGTCAGGAGTCGAAGGGTCTGGTCTCAGGGGCGGTCCCATAACGTGGTGGGCTGCATGGTGCCATTCTTTACTCCAGTAGTGCGTGCCGTCGGTGCCCAGACTCGCAGCGATTGGCTCTCCATAGACAACCTGCCCTGGAAGTTCGGAGGAAGTGTTCAGTGCCATAATTTGTTCTTAAAATGTACAACCATTTGACAACACATAGTGGTCTTTCCTGTCTTAGTAAAGGATAATATGAATCCTAAACCTTTAGTGACTAGGATTTAAAAACAAAAACTACCTTTTCACCATGTTCCAATGTGCATTGCATGTTAGGATAGACGATTGTCCCCACTTACTGAGACCAGGCTTGGTCCCATGGTTTATGTTGGCTGATTAAATATGAATGGAAGTGATGTGTGCTGCTTCCAAGCAGGGGTTGTTAGAACCACAGTAAGTTTTTTCATCCCATTTTCCCTCTGTCATGAGACCAGCCGAGGCTGCCCCTTGAGCGCTGTCTCAGACTGAAAAGAATATGGGGCGGAGGCGGAGCCAACCCCTGATGGGCATGAGCATGAATGAGAAATGAGTCTCTGTAGTTGTCAGCCAATGCTGTCGCAGAGTCATTTGTTACTGCAGTGTAACCTGGCCAAAGCTGGCTGACACCTGTGCCGTTCTAATGGAATTTTCTTGAAACCCTACCTGGGCAATGCTATTATCCATTAAAAGATGAGGGTAGAGCTTGTGGGGTTAAATCACTTCTCTGTAGTCACATTACAGGCACAAGATATAGATCGAGTTGGGGAGGTAGGGTTTGAGATCAGGCATTTTGACCCCAGTGGCCCTAACTTGTGTGCTATGCTATCCTGACGACAATCAGCATACAGTCATGTGGAGTTCAATTTCAGTATGTCTGTTGCAGGTAGCTCATCTTTTCCCACCCTTAAGAAAAAGAAAAAACTGCCTCTAAAAACATGTAAGTAAAAGAACACTCAGATAAAATTGTAGCCAGAAATGCATATTTAAAAAATCATGCAAATGAGGCCATCAAAAACACACACAATGTTAGAAAAGTTAATAGTGCAAGTGAATTTGAATTTAAAATCAGAATCCCATCTCTGATTAGCATTTGTCAGAATAACAGATTCCCTGGCATCCACCCGATCATATCCAAGCAATCATAAAGGGGAGTGCACAGCAAAGAGAGGCTGGCGTACCAAATTAGTTCCCTCTAGTTAATCAGATGCCAGATTTTAGTTAAAATCCTGATATATAACTGTAATTAACTGATTTCCTCAGGGAGCACTGACAGTGGATGGCCACCAGCTGCCTGAGTCATATTAAATTGGAAGGCAGCACCCCATTATCTCCCAGATCATTTCTCCCTCAGACTAGCCACTCTCCTTGAGCCAGCCTAGGAATTTGAAAAACCAGGAGAGCAAGGTCTATTGAAGCCTAACAAATGTTGCTTCTTAAGTAGCCAAGTACCAGACTGTGGTCAACAGAAGTCACCCCCAGGGACTCAGCCACTGCTAGGATCCTTGGCTGTCATGATACGTGCCCATTAGACCAATGCCATCCCCCTCCTGCTGGTCACTGTACTAGTCCCCGAAAAGGGGAAATACCATCACTATCTCTTTGTGGTGGGTGGAGCAAGAAGTCGTTCTTAATATAAACTATGAGGTAATGTGTTAATGATTGGAGAGATAATTGGAGAGATAACAGGATGGACACTATTTTATTTGCAGGTATGAAGAGACCTTTCTATTCCAAGAGAACCTCTTACAGACGCTTCAACAATGAGAAACTCAAGAGACTTGATCAGCAATCCGGAAGTTGCCGGCTCAGGAGAGTCCCTGGTGCTCCATCATAGAGGAAAGGTCCTTATCACATGTTCTACTCCATTATTTGGCCCATCAAGGTGATGGGGGAATACTGTTCCAAAAGTTCTACCACTTTAATAGCACTCAGGAAAAATTACAAGTGTCAGCATCTACCAGGACCCTGCCAGGACTTTTGTGAAGCCAGGTAACAGGTAATTTCATCAGAAGGGCTTAGCTTCTTGAAAATGTGACAGCCGCTTTTTGGTATATACCACAAGCTCTTCGTTAGCTGGGATATTTTTAACAGTCTCTCCATTAAGCATCTGTAAATATCAAAAAAATTGACAAATGAAAGAGTAAAAATTCTTAATGGCTCCTTTCCTTTTTAACAATGGTCCTAGGCATTTTTGAAGGACTAAACAGCATGCAAGAGGTAAAAAGGGGAAAGAAAAAAAAGGGCCTGGATAAGCCATAAATTAGAGACTCAAACTAGACAATTCTGCATAATTGTAGGTTCTGTTGGATTTGGGCTAGAAACAATGTCATAATAAAGATAGCTAATATATGTATAGCACTCTATAGTATGCAAATAGAGTTTGAAGGTCATGTATCTCACTTGACCTTCACAGCAACCCTCATGCTGGTTTGACAATCAACTGACGCTCAATGAGACTAGATTGCCTGATACTGGGGTAGTAAGTGGTGCAGCGGAATGAGAACCCTAATATTCTGCTAGCATGTCATGCGTATGCTCTGTGTTACTAGGAAAGACCTCATTTTCCATTTCTTGGTAAAGGGCATTTTTTTAAAGATTGCATTTGTTTGCTTTTAGAGAGAAGGGAAGGGAGGGAGAGAGAACAGAGAAACAGCAAGGTATGAGAGATATGCCTAACCAGGCACCTGGCCTGCAACCTGGGCATGTGCCCTGACTGGGAATCAAACTGGCGACCTTTCGGTTCGCAGGCTGGTACTCAACCCATTAAGCCACACCGGCCCAGGCAAGAGCATTTCTTTTTCTTTTCTTTTTGTTCTTTTAAAATTAAATGTATCGGGATGACACTGGTTAATAAAACCATACGTGTGTCAAGGGTACAACTCTGTAGAACATCATCTACGTACCTCATGGTGCAGCCACCACCCAAAGTCAAGTCTCTTTCCACCACCATCATGCCCCCTTCGTTGTCTTCTGCCCCCTCCTCCCCCTCCCCCCTCGCTGTCTGTGTCTGCCGTTTGCTTGTATTTTTCACTTAATCCCTTCACCTCTTTCACGGAGCCCCCAGTAACCCTCCCCTCTGAGAGCTGTCAGTCTGTTCTAAGTGTGTTTCGATTTTGTTTGGTAGTTTATTTTGTTCATTCAATTCTTTATATGAGTGAAATCTCATGGCATTTGTCTTTCTCTGGCTGACTTATTTCACTTAGTATAATACTCTCCAGGTCCACCCATGCTGTCGCAAAAGGTAAGATTTCCTTCTTTTTTTACGGCCGAGTAGTATTCCACTGTGTAAATGGACCACAGCACTTTCATCCACTACTCTACTGGGGGGCACTTGGGCTGCTTCCAATTCTCGGCTAGTGTGAGTCATGCTGTAAGAGCATGCATTTTTAAATGTCTAAGTCAACCACAAAGTACATGTGGCTGAGCCGGCAACCTTCCAATTTCACTTACTGGTTTCGTGTACTACTCCTGGCAGGTCGGTAATGAAGAGAACTCTGTCTGTCCTCATCTAGGAGCTCTTGATTGCATTGCAGGCCAGCTGGTTTCACAGCTCTCGGGAGACGGTACATCTTCCCCACTAATCTCCCTCTATCTCAGCAAGATTCACGTTATGCTGTGTCCTGTCTACCCATACCCTCCATCCTTTGGCTCAAAACCAAAAAAAAACAAAGCAAAACAAAACAAAAACGAAAACCTCTACACTTATGATGCAATCTCTCACTTACAGGAATTTTGCCCTGTGGGAGACTCTAAAGATTTTCAAGTAATGAAACATGTCAAAGCAATCTGAACTCCCTCCTGACCAGACAGCCCATGAATTGGATGAAAGCGATAGAGCGGATGTTCGCACCTTGTCTGGATTTGGGAGCAGCGCTTAATCAATCCTGAGATCTGTCAGGGAAGGTCAGAGAGGCAGAGAAGCTGACATCGGTGCCAGGAGCGGAGGCACTGGTTACCACAGAGAAAGCCAAACACACTTATGAGAATAATCTGTCCTAGCTCGAAGGGTTTGTTTTGATTTAAAACAGTCCATGTACAAAGGAGGACACTCATTGAGAAGGAAAACACACAGAAGCAGCGTAACAGAGTAGATCACACAAGTTCAGGCTCACATCCTGACTTTGCTCATTTTCAGTTGGTGACCTTGGGCGAGATGAGTCCTTCTCTTGGTCTCCGTTTTTCTCAATGTGAAATGGGATCATGGTGTCCCTCTCGTGGTGGCCATTTTGTGAAGATAAAGTAAATTCATGTATTTGAAGGTACCGAGCATCTTCCTGGGACCTAGGAGTCACTTCACAACTTGGACTGAATTGTGTCCCTTGCCAAAATTCAAATGTTAAAGCTCTAACCCCCGTATCTCAAAATGTGACTTTGTTTGGAGATAAGGCCCTTTACAGAGTAATTATGTTCCAGTGAGGTCATTAGTGTGAATTCAATCCAATGTGACAGGGGTCCCTAAACAAAGAGGAAATTCGGACACAGACTCGCACAGAGCGATGTCTGTGTGGGGACACAGGGAGAAGACAGTCATCGAGAAACTGAGGACAGAGATCTGGAACGTGTCCTTTCTTCACTGTCCTCAGAGAGAACCGATCCCACCAACACTTTGATCTCGGGCTTCTAGAGCCCGGAACTGTGAGAAAGCACGTTTCCCAGCTCATGCTGACAAGTAGCCCCAGCAAACTGAGAGTATCGAAGATTATGAGTCACTGCTTACAAATTCGTGGTTTAGAATTGGAGGTAGCCGCCCCCAAATCTAAAGATTTGCATGGTTAAAAATCACCCATTTCAGGACTTAGCTGAGGGAGATAGTGGATATTTACTTTCCATTTAATATGCTCTTGATCATTTCCATCCCTAGCATGTGCTTTTCTTTTAACAAGGGTTTGAAAAATAACAAAATGATGATAGTGCTTTAGATAAAAATTGTAAATACGAGGCCTCAAAACAAAACTGGTTAAATATAAACTTGATATTCATATTTCCCAACTTTGTAAACTGATTTCTTCTTTAATAAAGTGCAGAATAACCAGAAATTTGGGCTTTGGAGTCATGCGAACTTGAGCTTGAATTCCAAGTTTAGCGCTTACTAGTAAAGTGATCTTGGGCTTAATTTACCAAACTTTCCAAAGTCTCAATTTCATAAGTGACAACAGTGATAAAATTTAGTTTGAAGCATTGCTATGACAATCAAAATGACAATGTATATTAAAATACATTGCTGAGGTAATATGCAATAAAACTGGAAATGAGATAAGCTGTTAAAATAACGTGCCAGGCACATATGAAGCCCTCAACAGACAATGTTGGTTGTGACAGTCACTGATACTCATGTTACTACCTTTTGAGGGCACAGTTGGCAATTTGGCAATAAAATCAAACAATAGCCTTGTATTTCCAGACAACTACAATGGATATCTTTCATGCCTGCTGGGACAGGGATTCTGAAGCTGTAACAGACATCTGCAACACCTGCAGTTCTAGCACATTCTTGATTCAGTGGCTCCAGGATGGGGCCAAGGCTATGCGTTTCCAATGAACTCTCAGGGGATGTTGGTGCTGCCTTCCAGGGACCACCCTTTGAGTGGCAAAGCCCTGGATGATAGAATGGCCTGGTGAAGGTATTTACAGATAGGGAATATTCATATTATAAATCTGTTTCCTGTTTAAACAAGGTAACAATGAACAGATTTGTACTGCTTTTTGATGTTCGGAAATGATGTTAGATAATAAATGAGTGTAGACAGGGTGAATGAATCTTCTGTAAAGGGTGTGGTCCAGAGCTCTTGTTGCTCTGTCCCCCCAGGGATCTGCCCTGGGGCTGGCTGGTGCAGTCACCACGTGAATGGTCTAGGGTTCTTCCTCTCCAACCCTTCCCTCTCCCTTCTAGTTCCTGTTTGATCACATGCCTTGACCACCTGCCAGGGATCACATGCCAGTCTGTGAAGTCTCTCAGGTTACTTTATTCCGAGAGGTCTGCTACCTCTTTGACAACTGTGCACTAGAGTATTCTCACAGGCACTATTACAATCAGTCTGACTCAGCTAGGACGTTTGAGTGACATTTTAAACATTCCATCCCTATAATCGCTTTGGAAAGGAATTTAGCAACATCCAACAGGCACATTTGCATTTAGCCTTTGAACCTGCTGTCTCACTTCTATGACTCCGCCCCGAAGTGGAATTTTGTGGTAGGCAGAGCAATGGCGCCTCAAAGATGTCCACGTCCTAATCCCCATCTCTTGGGAAGAAGTTATCTTATGTGGCGAAAGGGCCTTTCACAGTTGTGATTAAATTGTGGACCTTGAGACAGAGAACTTATCCTGGATTAATCAAGTGGGCTCAAGTAATCCAAGTATCCTTAAAGAAGAGGAGCGAGGCAGAAGGGGAGATCAGAGTAAGGCGATGTTCTCCACCCACGATTGCTGGCTTTTATGATACAGGAAGGGGACATGAACCAAGAAATTTGTATCTTCTCTAGAAGATAGGAAAAGCAAGGAAAGGGCTCCCCCGCTCCCAGAGCCTCCGGAAGGAACGCAGCCCCACAGACACCTTGGTTTTGGCTCGGTGAGAACAGACTCCTGGCCTCTAACAACCATCCGATAGTAAAATTATGTGGCTTCAAGCCACCGAGTTTGGGGCGCTTTGGTAGAGCAGCAGTAGAAGTCTAATTCACCTTGCACACATGTGAGATAGCACGTGCATAAGGCCCTCACTGAGGTTCTACTTGTAACAGCTTCACGTCTGGGAACAGCCCAAATGTTCATCATGAGGGACTGCCTGAGCAATTACATGGCATATTCTCTACCTGTAAAATAGAATGAGGAAAGTCTATGTACCTAATATTAGCTGACTGTTAGGATATATTTTGAATAGAAAAAAAGCAAGATACAGAACACTATGTATAGTGTTTTACCTTTCATGTAGAAAAGATAGAGAAGTAAAAATATTAGACAGATATTCTATTTTTTCATCAAGAGAAACACTATAAAGATAGGCTAGAAACAAATTAATAAAATGATTATTTCTCTAATACATATTTAGTATATAATTTTGACTTTTGGACCATGTAAATGTTTTACATATTCAAAAATAAAATGAAAATTTAAAGTAGTTTAAAATTAAATGAAAATGCTCATACTCGAGTTTCTGCCTATGGTATACATTCTGAAATCTCCTAATGGAATTCTATCCCAAAGCAAATCAAATACCCGAGATCAAGAAACTGTTTCCTGACAGAACTGTCAAAATTGGAGCTTGCTGGTGGGCTACGATTGACCATTTCTGCTGAATTTACTGTTTCTTAAATCATACTCTGACGAAATGGACCTGTCTGACAAGGGGTAATGGTACAGGACTGAACAAAGCAAGTAATTATAGAGCGGCCCGTTCCATAGGGTTGGCAACAGTGCCACCTGGTGGCAGAACCCTAAAGCTGTAACTTTTAAACTGCAGTATTTTCTCTTTGAAGTGTCGCACTCTCTTAACTGAAATTACATTATACGTGGAGTGGGGGTGGGGGATGCAATCAGAAATGGTTGGCAGCAAGACCTTATTAACTCCTGTGTGAAACGGAGTTTACAGTTAACACAAGATATTGCTGGACTGCAATGCATTTGGCAAGCTTTTCCTCTAGGGAGCACGCCCCCACCTTTCCCTGCCCGCTCCTCCCTGACCGTCCCTTCCACCCGAAGTTACCTTTGTGTTCTCTCTCCCAAACTCCAAGGGCCCTCCTTTTGTTTCTGTAACTTGTTTCCTGAGCCTACAAGGCCCAGCTGGCTCACTTCTACTACACCTCTATAATTCTCTAAATAAATTTTCACTTATAATTAGGCAAAAATTAAAAAAGAATGCATTCATTTGGAACAAAGTCCTTACTGAAGCTTCATGCAACAAAAGCCAATTTTGAAAAATGTATTTTCATGTCAATTATAGACCTGCCAAATCTACTTTCATAGTTTTTATAATCCATATTATAAAAATGCAGCCCGTTTCGGTTTAAACAAACAGTCAGGATGACTTATGAGATGGTATCTGATTATTTGGGTTTCTAGAAGGGAGATGATAGAAACTACTAGCACATCCCAGGAGAGTCTAAAGCCATTGAATAAAATGTGCCTTAACTGGTTTTCATCCTTCCTCAACTAGTACCAGCAAATGAATGAAATTATTTCTGTACCCAATTCGTCTCAAAGTAGATTTTTTCTTTCTTTTATCATGACTATTTACATATTAAATTGAACTAAAGAACTGAGGCAATTAAGCAATTTGGGGTAAAAATACCTTTGGTTTTTAAGTTGTAACATAATTGTCATAAAAATACCATTTGGATAATTTCTTCAATGGTACCAACACCCAAGTTGTTATGAGACAAATCAATGCATTTCAAAACAATGTTTGAAAATTTGTTTGAAATTTCAAAACCTACTACATACCCTGCATCAGTCTGATTTGGGTGCTGGGAGGGACAGAGGAGATGCCTGAGGGACAGAGAAGCCTCCTTAAAGTGAACTGCAGAGTTTGCCTGTGTTCACCAGGCTAGGAAATGGGCTGCTAGTGGTGTTCAGGGTGGGGTTTGTGGCTCAAGGAAATGTCTTGAGGTTGCAAGGACGCTGAAAACATAACCTGAAGGAAGAGATGCAGGCATGAAGGTGAGCGCAGGGGAGAACAGAAACAGACATGCGCCAGGATGGAAGCGAGCAGTAAGGGCGTGCGGGAGGGATAGCGGTTGTGGACATTCACGTGCAACCTCCTCATTAACAAACGAGAGACTGCAGCTATTTCACCATGCTCTCTAGCTAATGCGGAGTTACACGTGAGGTTGTGGTTCAGCAATTACCATCTCTCCTCGCATCCGCTACCACCTTTGCGGCAGACTTGCTCATCACATGCACGATGTACAGAGGGCAGTTGGCGGCGCTGGCGATGGTGATGGCTCTCAGCGTGGCCTCGGCCTCCACTGCTTCTGGGCGGGACAGCTCATGGCCCTCGGGGCCTGTTATCCCCAGTGCCAACATCTTCTTTGCTCCCTAAAAAGGCAGCAGGAACACACACGTGTGCAAGGAAGGCTTACTAATGACAAAGGCCATTATCGTACAGTAAAAGAAATACACGTACAGACCTTTAGATCTATTAGGTATAGGGGGGTGTGTGTAATTGGTGAAAATAAATTTAATTCTCTGACAGTGTGTGTTAATTTTTCAAATACATATTTCACAACTAAATTATTTTGATTGAAAAGGTGAAAAAGAGGTTAGTTCTAATCATTCTTTGAAAAGCAGTGTTATATTTAAGACTTATTATGGTTCAAAACAAAGCAAAACAAAAATACGCGAATCCCCACTATCAGATCTTTGTTGAAATGATTCATAGAGTTACATTATGTAGTTAATTCTACTTGTTACTGAATCAGTCTTCGCTGCCCTCGCCTCCCACCCACTGAGTGGTTTTGGACCAGGTGTTTCCGCTCTCCAGTCGGTTCCCTCTTCCTTAGGAGAAAGGAGGGAAGTCGACCACGAGGGGGAAAATGGTTTGCCCTGTGCCGCACAGCTGGGAAGTGGGAGGGTCAAGTGTAAACCCTGGTCTGTCTGAGTTCACAGCTCACTCTCCCCTCCCTTTATCCTCCCCTGCCACCTGGCCACGGGCCCCCACCTCACCGACTTTAATGGGAACTGAGCCTAGGGACAGGAGAAATCAGCTACGGTAAAGGGTACGAGACAGCTCTTTAAATCTTGCAGACAGTACACCCGTCCGGCATTAATGATGGAACTCACATGAGAAACAAATACCATCTAGATGCCTCCAGAGCACTTTTTAACGCCCAGTTTCTGAAAAGAGTGAAACTTTAAACAACTACCGAACACACTGTGTAGACAAACCCTCAGATCAAGCTGCTGTCCACACTTCGGCATTGCAAACCAGCAGCCCGGGCTACCAAAAACAAAACGAAACAAAAAGTGCTGGGCTACACCAAGAAAAATATTTGTATTTTCTAATAAAATGTGTTTGATATCTAATAGAATGGCTGGTTTGAGAAAGGAAAATCCTTATTCAAATGAATACACCACTTGAATAAAACTCAGCGCGGAGACTCAGCACACAAAATTGCTTTCCAACCTCAAAAAATTAGTTTCTTTCAGTGCATTGCATGAGTTTACCTACTTAGGGTGAATCACCTTCACCTTAAAAAATTACGGTCATTTTCAGTCCTGTAGATTGGAGCTTTCGAATGCAGTTTTACCTCTGCGATCAGGTCTCCGTTTTCTGCGTGGACCTGAGCGATCGCTCCGATTTCCTTGCACCAAGAGAAGGCCGCATACAGCTCCGCATCTGTCACCATGTACACGTCTTTGTAGGCCATAAACATCTTGAAGGAGTTCACACCTTTATCTTGCGTAAGGACTTTCATTTCTTCTTTCACCTAGAAGGAAACAACACAAGAAAATGTCACTGTTTCATTTCAAGATTTCAATATTTTTCAAAATGTTGCATTTAGAGGAGAATTAAGTAAAATAAGGGCAGCTTAATTCCAGATAAAAAGCAATCAGGGCCTTGATCTTTCCTCCTCGTTAGATTCCATTTCATCTCCTGCTATGAGACTTTGACATCATAGGAGAGTTCATAGTTTTCCCCAAAGTACTTCATTTCTATACTTGGATATAGATTCTCAGCATTTGTCTCCCGATATGAGGAAATTATTTTATAAAGTGAAGATAAAGCCATGTGGCAGCAACAGAAACAATAGTGTCTCTAGAAGGAATTATGCTAAGTGAAATAAGCCAGGCAGTGAGGGACAAATACCCTATGATCTCACCTTTAACTGGAACATAATCAACAGAAGAGAAAAGCAAACAAAATATAACCAGAGACATTGAAATTAAGAACAATCTAACAATAGCCAGAGGGGAGGGGGGAGGGAACAGTGGGGGGAAGGGTTTCCAGGAACCACTATAAAGGACACAT